>JAUZSU010119657.1:0-18596 GCA_034780255.1 Parotocinclus maculicauda
ATACTGAATCGTTCAATGTTAGAAACGCGATTCGAGCTCGAATCGATTTTTTCCTGCACCCCTAATAGTAAGCCACAATCATTAACATGAAGCTCGTTTTCTAATAAAGTGTTAAAAAATCTAAATGTAGTGACTAATGGATTAAAAGTGAAAAATAAAAATGAAATACTTAATAACTCAGTGCTGCTGCTTAGCTAGCTACAGCCTGAAAGCCCAGCAACTGTGTATAGCCTAGCGGACAGTGGTAGCCTAGCGGTTAAGGTACTGGCCTCTGGACCAGAAGGTCCAGGGTTCAAATCCAACTTCTGCAAAGCTGCCACAGTTGGGTCCTTAAAAAAGGCCCTTAACCCACAATTGCTTAAATTGTAAGACTGTATAAGTTGTAGGGCGTCTGCTAAATGCCGTAAATGTAAATGTATAGAGTATCATAGATCTGTATTCCTTTTGTCTAGCTGTAATCCCTAACCGTTTAAAATATGTTTCTCCTCAAAATGCATCAGGAAACCAAATTTCCATGAGTTCTGAGGTGGTCGGGAACTGAGGTACTACTGTATTATAAAAGAAAGCATGTGTCAGAAATACCTTTTATGGTCAACATAACTGTAGAGGGATAAAACTGAATGTGAATGCAGTCAACTGTGCCCATTTTGTCCTGTTGGACTCGTGCTAAATGCCTGCATTGTTTTGTTTACAGTCCAAAGTGCTAAACAGTATCTGTGACCAGACTTTGAGAACAACCTCCGATCCTCTAATGAGCCAGTCTACATGCCTCGAGGAAGTTCAGCTTACCAACATCAAGCCAGGAGAAGGCCTGGTGAGCACTTGCCACCCTCTTGACTTTCTGTTAGACAAACAAGAAAATTGCTGACATCCTCTCGCTAAATCACTTAATCCACTCCAGGCATGATTCACACTGTCATGATTATTGTTTCTATGGCTATCAAGTAAAGAACCATGCAAGCACTGAGCTTCCCATTTACTTTAAAGTATTTATATCGTCCCACAGTGCCTTATGTCAGCTCTCTCTCTCTCTCTCTCTCTCTCTCTATCTCTCGCTCTCTCTCTCTCTATCTCTCTCTCTCTCTCTCTATTTTCCATCTTTCCTCAGGGGATGTACATAAAATCCACCTATGACGGGCTTCATGTCATCACTGGCACCACTGAACATGTAAGAATTTTTCTCTGGGCTGCTGTCTGAGATATATTTATCTTCTCCAGACATAATGTTTCACATTAAGTGCAGACAGAGTTTCATCTGCTTGGCAGCTTTGAACAGTTTTTTTTTTGTATTTGCTAGACCTAACCTGCTGTAACCACATAACAGAATGAGCTCTTATACAGGAACAAAAACTGTAAACAGTTTCAATGATTTATAAAGAGTTTACAGATCTGGTTGGTTGAAATTCATAGAAATCAACCTTACATTTACATTTATGTCATTTAGCAGACACCCTAATGCAAGTACAAAGATCTTATGCATATACTATGTATCTATTGCCCAAGTACACGTTTCTGCTAAATGTGTATGTATTTGAATCATTGGATTTCTTGTCGAGCCTTCCTCAAACGGGCGGTACTTATTCATCGCTGCAGACCATAGATATTAAAGTGAGTAATTTCCTAAATATTCCCACTGGACCAAACCTTGTACATCTGTATCACCTACACCCATCTGGAGTGCCCTGCCCATTGTCGGTAAGCTCCAGTCTATGGACATATCCTTTTCTGTCAGGTGTGGCACACCTATAGAAACCAAAACAAACTTGGAAATGAGCTAAACTTGTAGTAGTAACCACACCCACTAGGAGCACACACAAATTAATCATATACATTTATTTTAGTATGGAGCTCAAAAAGTCAGTGTATTGATACTGGGAGAAAGGCAGTTACTGGTTGAATGAAGATTAATAGAAAATACTTGGGGACATTGTTTTCTGAAAACATTAACCACACCAAAATGGTGTAGCTAACCTAGAACTATCAAAAAATGATTCAAATGTGTGCTTTTGTGTGTTCCTCGTTATTCCCACATGGGTCACAGTATATATGTATAAAGATTTCTTGATGAGTGGAGGATCTTATTTTATGACTGTTTGGCTGATAAGCACAGACACTGCAAAAGCACCCCCTAATTACTGCATATCCCCAAGGTATATATGATTTATTTTTACACATTGCCTACTTTAAGGCAAGGTTTTGCCCCCTTACTACAGAAACACAAACGCTTATTTGACTGTGGTTTGACTATGGATGTTAACCTTATTTGCGTTTCCTAACGGACAATAAAACATACTTCCTTTCACCCGTCCCTGTCAACAGCACCACAATGTGTAATTGCACGTTTTCATTATGCCAGTGTAGCTTCACTCCGTGTTTATTACAAACATGCATTTTATTTTATTTGCATATGCTTTGTATGTATGTTTCTTTTTTCAGTGTTTCATTGCATCAGTGTCCAAATTCTGTTGATATGGCAACATGGAAATGGTGCACAAACACTTGTTGGCATGTGCCAAACAGAAAAGGGGGATAACATAATGGTGGGGTGTGAGAAAGCCTCTCTCACACCGTGGGTGGCAGAGGCCATGTTTATGGGGAATGCACTAACGTGCTGGTGTAATCCCAATTCCTTTAGGCAAAGACTTAAAAAAAACCATTTAGAGGAGCCAAAAGATGCATAAAGTTGTCTCACTTTCGCTGTCAGCTGTGAATCGCTTACAAAGTTCTCACAGAACTCCAACTATTATGTACAATTCTGCTCCTCCTTTCCAAAAAACTAATTCCCACGTCTGTGTAATGACTCATTCACCTTTAATCAGCCAATGACTAATTACATTAATGAATCATGTTGACATTTGTAAGGCTGTTGTTGCAAAATCACCCACTGTTTCATGTGATCATCTAAAATGTTGCCTTTTCTAGGATAACATTAATCACTTTACAGTATGTTTTTTTTACATACATTTATTTACTCTACAAAGTTACTAGAAATGAGAATTTAACACAGAGTAAATATTTGTGCCTACAGTAAAACAGTGACTTTTTGTAGTTTAAAGTGATGTGGTTTGGTTATAACTTCATCTTTTAACTCCTTTCAGATAATGTTTGTTTAGAAATGGAAGATATTTCAGTTCACTTTAAGTAAGGTTGAAACCCACTATCGGAAATGTCTTAGATATTTTTGCATAAAAAGGCCCATATCTTGATTCTTTTTCAGTCGTTGAAACTGTTATATATGGTCATTATACTACTGATAAACCAACAATGGTTTTCTAAGACAGTACTGTACATATACAGCATGATAGCATAACGGACTATTTATATTTTCTTTACTAAATCTTTTGTTTATAGTCTCCAGCAGACATATCTCGCAAGATCCATGCTGGCGATGAGGTAATCCAGGTGAACCAGCAGACAGTGGTAAGAATTGCTGTGTTTATTAGACATGCGCTCTGATGCTGCCAAAGTGGTGGATATGACCGTGAACTGGTTATGTGTATTCTCTTATAGGTGGGCTGGCAGCTGAAGAATCTTGTAGCTAAGCTGAGGGAAGATCCTAAAGGAGTGGTGTTGCTTCTGAAGAAGAGGCCTGCAGGCAGCTTCACAGCCGCACCACTCAAAAACATGCGTTGGAAGCCCCCACAGGCACAGGTCAGTCTAATTCCAGTGTCTTTCTCTATTAGCTGTCCATTATTTATCTGGAAGAGTATTTAAATACCTTAATTACGCAAATTTAAATAGGTCACTCTATATTCATATAGAGAAGATCTAATATAGGCTAAATCAATTTCTTAAAAACATTTAAAAAAGGTTTTGTTTAAGATTTGTTAGTTCCTATGTCTGTGACTGAGGGATATTAGGTTAAATGTAGGACCATCCATTTCAGTATTTCTGAACAAGTGACCTAAAACATGATCTAATTGTAACTAAAAGTAGATAATCGTAATAGTACAAATAAACATAAAACATTCAAAAAATTATTTTGTCTTGTTATTTATTTTAAATGTGTGAACCTTTGGATTCAGTATCTGACATTGATTCCCTTAACTGTTGATCAGTGCTGAATGTCAACTTGAAGGAACTTCCTCCTTATAGAACAGCTTCTCTACTCTAATATACAGGCTTTGACCTACACTGCAATAATTCTTGACCCTGAAGGCTAGAGTTTAAAACTGTAAATATTGCAGTGTGTAGGCATCACCAATATGGGTCTGTCTGTCTGTTGTTTTTGTGTGTGTCTGTCTGTCTGTGTGTCTCTGTCTGTGTGTCTCTGTCTGTGTGTCTCTGTCTGTGTGTCTCTGTCTGTGTGTCTCTGCCTGTCTCGGTGCGTGTCTGTCTGTCTCGGTGCGTGTCTGTCTGTCTCGGTGCGTGTCTGTCTGTCTCGGTGCGTGTCTGTCTGTGTCTGTCTGTCTCGGTGTCTGTCTGTGTGTGTGCGATTTATTTATGGTATTGAACAAGAGAACAATCCTGGCCCATTTCTTTTCACTACTATGCAGGACAAAACAAAGTAATGTTGTCTTGTAAACTGTTCCATGTGGTGCTAGTTGTGACAAGCACACTGGCAATCCTGCTGCCTTGTTCAAGCACATGATGATATAGGGGTGTAATTGCTTCATGTATTTGGGCTCCATATTGACCTAGGCTCAGTCATTCTGTTTTGTAAATCATGACATGGAGTGAATGTGTGTACAGTGATTCCATTCATAAACTTTAAACACCATGTACCCACCCTCCAGAGACATGAACATGAACAAGCTCACAGTCTTTTGTCTGTTGTTTGGTTCTTTTCTCTGCCGATCCTGTACTGAGAGCTTTGTGTAATCATATTCAGAACTCGTATGTGCACAAAGATGCAGGACTTTGGACCTGTCCAGGCATGACTCCTTGCTTTACTGACAAGTACAGGAAACAAAAGGTTATTGTAAGTCTGGTACAGACACACCTTCTCAGGTGTCTCCACACCCGACTAAGTCACAATCGGAGTCACGATCTCAGTGCTGAACCCCAAATAACAGAGCCTTCGATTACATGCAGGTTTCTCTGGGTACATTTGCATCTTTTGATGATGGTGCAAAGATCTTTTCTGATGTATTACCTTTCAGGAAAATTGAATTGTACACAGTGTGCAGACAGATCACACATGATGACTAAGAAAGGTGACTCTTGTTTTTATCTGTGGTTTGAGGGTGGCTAGTCAAGATAAAGGCAATGATATGCATTTATTTTTCTTTGATTTGTTTGAGCTTCTTTGTTGCAGTTTTGTTTTTGCTAAAAACACACTACCATGTATTGTGTACAAGACTGACAATGAGAAGTTGGACCTTGTCCACAAAAGGAACCTTTTTGGAAACCATGTGGTTTTTCAAGTACTCATTTACCCCAAATATTTAATTATGTGCCAGTGTTTTACTTTTTATGACATGACTTTTTGCATGAAAAAAACAACACATATTGCATACAGACAGGGATGTGCTATATAGGGACTGTGGTGGCTTAGTGGGTAAGACATTGGACTACGGACGAGAAGGTCCGGGGTTCAAATCCCACCTCTGCCAAGCTACCACAGTTGGGTCCCTGAGCAAGGCCCTTAACCCACAGTTGCTTCAATTGTAAGTAAGACTGTATGAATTGTAAGTCACTTTGGATAAGGGCGTCTGCTAAATGCTGTAAATGTAAATATGACAATTTTTGATGGTGAATGATTAAAATGTTTCCATGCTCTGTCATAAATATTCATTAGTCCATCTTATATTTACCCAGACAGGCACCTAAGTAAACCAATATTAGTCCAGAGTCGGTGGATCCATAGTAATTGTTTCTTTGTAAATCAGTAGCGTGGCTAATGGTAAAGAGAGCTTGTGACTGAAAACATTAATTTACACAACTGTAAACAAAATGTTTTTGTTTTTTTGGTGGGGTTTTTTTTCAGTTTTTTTTATTTTTTTAAGTTCCAAACATGTCTGTTGCAAACGCTGTTCAGCCACTTCAAAAGAAAGCAATCCAAAGAATATACTGAAAACCAGATGGCACGAGGACCACACAAATCCAACAGCTCAGAAATAGCACTTTATCAAACAAAAATACTAAAGTCAACTGCGCTGATGCACATCTTACCGTATGAAAGGTTATTGTACCTAATGTACTGTAATGTTTTATAGTCACAAAAAAGAACTTAATTGAACCCACTGTTGTGTTGCAGTACCTTTTTGTGAATTGTCATGTCAGCCTAGATTATTCACACATACATAATCTAGGTACATTATGTACACACAAATAACACTATAATAATACAACAGGATGAGAAGTAAAATAAAATGGAGAATATAAAACTACAAAATATAAGACAGTAGTATATAATACCTCTTATAAAATAGAGAATATGACTGAGTCTCTTGACATAATTTAGTCTAATAAACAGTCACTGAATTTTAGTTCCTGTAAAGAATTAAGAACCTTGTTGGAATCTTGCCATATGTGCTTTAATCCACCATGTGTAGATGAAACGTAAGGGACTTGGTCCATAATCCTGACTGTAGATATGAGCAGTTCAGTGCTTTAACAGATTCCTTTGTAAGTTATGTAGGACCAGGAAGCAAATGCAGCATCCTGTATATATGAAAAAGAAGTTATGGAAATGCATCTCCAGAACTAATTTAACCTTTGTTGACTGTCTCTTCTCTTACAGAGCTCTACATCCCCCAGTAAAAGCAAGTGCCCTGACAGCATCACTGGATCCAGCAGCAGGAATCCAGCCATCCTGGATTTGTACATCCCCCCACCTCCATCAGTGCCTTACACACCACGGTGAGAACGAGAGAGTGTGAGACTTAAGCACATTCCTGTGGGTTAATGAGTGTGGTTCATTCCCTTTATCCACTAAAGCGTTAAACCTCATACCACATTCCCTTCTGCTTTGCTTCCCCTTTTAAATCTTAATCAGTCAGCAGGTTTATTGAGTAAGTGAAAATCCCCTCTTCAATTTCCTCCCATTACCTTTGTCCATCCCGGTTGATTTTTGTCCTGGTTTCTAACTAATATTTTTTAGGTAATAGGTGACACGTAGGTGCACAGATTTTCTAGCATTAGCATTGACTTTTATCTCTTTCTAAATAAAAATGAAACCTTTGATTGTTTAAACCGTATTTTAACATTGCAATTCCCCCTAAAAAGTACATGTACATTGTGTTCCACCGCAGGGAACTGAGGACCAACTCATTCAGCAGCCAAAGCAGCAGGCCCAAAGCCTCAGAGTCACCCAACTCCTTCCTGGACAAGGAGGGTCGACGACGATACACAGTCACAGACTACAACAAGCTAGCTGTCTACCCTGTGGAGGTTAACGTGGTACAGACTCGCCTTAGAGAAAGAAACTCCTCACGTGGTTAGTAACAACATGGATTGATTACTGTACTCTACTGGAATATACATGGCTGTAGCTGAACTCTCTATAGTGTTTACTTCTGCACTGTGTTTAGTAATGGTGTAATTGTTGATTGATTTTCCCTGTCTCGGATATAGGTAAACCACGACCTCTCTCCATGCCAGCAGAGACATGTCTGAATGAGACAGATCCTTACAGCAGGCCATGGCTGCAGGGAAGGAAAGGTGTGTGGTGTGCAGGTTATTCACACGTGGAAACACTCAAACTCAACCATGATGACCTAACCATGTCACTTCATGTAAAAGTGTTAGGAGCACATTATTGGCTACCAGTTTCTATTACTCTACTACAGAAGCATTTACACGCTGAACACGTCTGTGCCAAAACATATCATGCTTTTTCACCATACAGTTTAGTACAGTTTAAAATATCAAATCCCATATTGGTGCATTGATACCATTGTCTTCCAATTTATTCTTCTTTCTCATCTTCTTTAAAGTGTACCTTGCCACACACACTTACAGATACTCAACCAGTTGCTTTAATAGATATTATGAACATATTAAGGTTTACATAGTGAAATTAATCTGCAAAACATTTCTTCCTATAGGCGCTTTTGAACTAAACCATTCTAGAGATTAATTTGGGAGCAACTGTCCCCTGTTAAATCTCTCCCCAAGAACTACATTCCTCCCATTACCCCCCCCCCCCACACACACCCACACACACACACACACACCCCAATTTCAGTTCTGAGATCTGTTGTTTAAATGTGTGCTGAGGTACAAATATATTAAAAATGTTACTGTACTAATTTAATTTAGTATATAAAGGATTATATTTTCATAGCCTACAAATCTCAACCTAGTAGTGCTACTCCATTTTATTGTAAGGGTTTTTATCATTACTGTCAAATGATTCAAGGTTTTTTGCATAGATTTTTAGTTGTGCTAATTGCAGTCAATTACATTTTTCCTTGCTTGCATTTGACTATAAAGAAATAGTTTGTCTTTAAAATACATTAAATAAACACATAAAACTAACAGTAAACAGAACAAATTTTGATTTTGAACAAATTACGATTACCTGAATGTTACCTTGTTAGTGAAAAGTATTAGTTTTATTAGGTTCTTTTATTAGATTTGTTTATTAGATTATTGGATGCCAGGCATGCTGTCAAACTACGCTGGACATGCTTAGTGTGTTTATGCCATGAGATCTACTGTTGAATATTGAGTAAAGTGTCCAAATCTTTTGCAGTTCATTCCCTACAGGTTAATAGTGCCATATACGGTATGTAGAATGTAGGGAATAGGGAATAGGGCAATTTTAAACATAGCCTATAACTGTGTGCCTGACTTGGTCAAGTAACGAATATGCAACTGTCTGAATAAGACGTATCACCATTAACATTAACACCATTTTGACAGCTTTAATTTTCATGTTTTTGAATTTTCACAAGCTGCATCTGTTCATTTTAAATGATGTGGAATTTACATAAAATCACAACAAATATTGAGTTTCTCTTCCCGTAACTACAGCATTCTCTCTTTTTTTTTGTATAGCTGAGGAACTTCTCTATAGATACCTCAGCAATGAGCGCATACCCACTATAGCTGAAGAGGTGCCTGCAAAGGGTCATCCTGTCAAACCCTCAGGAGAGCGATGTGTACGAAACGCAGACCATGTGCGGAACAGTCAGTTTCTGGTCAGTGTAGACCTCCATAACAGTTCCACCATTCCTTACCAAGAGGATTTTTCCAAAAAGACCCAAAGGACCTCCACCCCAAAAAGGCCCCCTGCAGAACCCTCGCTACTGGTCAGTTGGATCACCAGGCTAAAGTTACTGACTCGTTAACACTGACCTGTCCTTTCTGACTGTCCCACCCTGCGTCTTTTGTGTTTCCTATGTCTTTCTTTCTGCTTCTACTGCTTTTGTGCTTCTGCTGGTTTATTTCCAGGCTATAATATGTGACTAAAATGCTCTTACTAAATATTAAGAATGTTTGGAAACTTTGCAGGTAATAACAGTCTCTGCTCTTTTGTAAGAAAACAAAGGCCTTTTTTTAGCGTAGTCTGTTAATTTTTACTATGCAATAAACAATTTGCAACAATGCAGTATCTACCTCAGAAAACAAAACATTAACTGTATAAGAGCATTACATAGATGTGTACAGTGGTGTTGACACAAGTGTGACCATGAAAAGTAGGAGTTGTTTTTTATTTATTGAGAGTAAATGATCCAATAGCATGTATCTGTGAGTGGCTAACGTATGTGAACCATTGCGTCCAGTATATTGAGATCGCCCAGTTGTGAAGCAACTGTTGATCACATTTTCTAGGAGGAATTTTAGTCCACCCCTCCATGCAGAACAACTCTGTGATGTTGATGGGTTTCCTTACATAAACTGCGTCCATAACATTTCTGTTGGATTACTGTCAGGTCTTTGACTTGGCCATTCCAAAATATTAAATTCAGTCTTCTGTTTAGTAGAACCTCTTTTGGTCTTAGGGTCACATTATCGCTGCATGACCCATGTTTCCTTGAGATTCAGTTCATGGACAGATTTCCAAATTTGTTCCTTTAGTATTTGCTGGTATCATTTAGAATTCATTGTTCCTTCAATGATAGCAAGCTGTCATTGCCCAGATGCAGCAAAACCGGTCCAAACCATGACAACCAGATTCAGTATTACAAACTGACAAACTAATGCTCACTTAAACAAAAAAGCTCTATTTTAGTCTCTTCTAACTACAAAATGCTTTTCCCAATAACTCTGGATTGTCCGTACGCCACCTGATGAAAGCAGTGTTCTGTTTGCAGAGCAGTGGCAACTCTCCTTGCAACCCTGCCATGCACACCATTGCTGTTCAGTGTTCTCATGATAGTGGACTCATGATAATGATAATTAACGTTAACAAGTTACTCTAGGTTCCTTTGTGACCTTTCGAAAACTATTACACACCTTATACTTTGATCAACCAAGTAAAATTATTTTTTAATTCCTCAGTTTGTTCTTCGTTGTTTTCTAAAGTTTTCCAGCCTGATGAGCACCAACACTTCTTTGTCAGAGGTTCTCATAAAGCTTCTTTGCTCATGCTGTGATAAACTTCCACAAACATATTGAGATCAGATCAGCACTTTAAATAGAGCAGTGTGTCTGCTCACACCTGATTGCCATCCTATTGATTGAAAACACCAGACTCAAATTTCACCCTCAAATGCTAATCCTAGACTTTTGCCATGCACAGATATATTGCATCATTGTCCTCAATAAATAAATGGCCAAGTATCATATTTTAGTCTCATTTGTTTCAACAGGTTTTCTTTATCTACATCTGGGGTTTGTGTGAAAATCTGATGATGTTTTAAGTCATATTTAGGCAGAAATACAGAAAATTCTGAAGGGTTCAAGCACCACTATAGACATTTCATATACAAAACTTTTTATTTAGCAATTTATAAATGAGTACATGAACCACATGTTTCCAAACAATCTGACTAAGCTGTCCTTGTCAATAACAGTGGTGGTATCTCTAACCCCTAATTTCATTTCAAATAAACCATTAGGATGTGCATCATATTGTTCATTAGTATCACTTGCACCATTCACATTGCATAGACTTGATTTTGTCTCTCTAAAGAATTGTCTGGTATTTTTTTGGAATTATTAAGTTTATTTAATGTATATCTTATTTTACTTGCCAAAGTTTTTTTTTAATCTTTGTGAAATGTCTTCCTCAGTTGGAGACAGTTTTTAATCTTGAACTTTTTCATATTAAAAATTGTTCTACTACTTGTTCTTGTATTTGAAATACTTTGAAGAACTTTTCTGTTTTGCTGAGCTATTGTTGCATGTTGGTGCTTGCCTTTGAAAAGTGCCCAAATCTTTGTTTACCTACATGATAAAACACATTAAACATACATTGAGTCTATGCTGTAATATTGATGTACGCTATAGGAAAGCCAGGGTTAATTCATCCCATAATGTATATCATGGTTAAGAATAGTCCATCCCAATATGCACTGTGGAACTTTGGTTGTGCAGCGGCAATTCACTAGCTTACCACCATGATAACATGGATTCGAGTTACAGCTGTGCCTTCCAGCAGGGTCAAATATTACACAAGTGCGAATACGGATCATCCCCTGTCCTTCCCGTGGGCACTTTGTCTATGCCAAGTGAATTCCACATAGGCTTCACCTCTTTAGCAAAAAAACAATTTTGAAAATGTTGGGACATATTATCGCCATGGAACTAAATAGTTACATTTAATGATTTTGCTGGTATTTATTTCAGATCTGTTAAATTAAATTTAATAAATTACCCAATATCAGTTAGAGTAAATTGATCCAGTAACTGACAGATATTATAGATGACTAAGATGCAAAGTTAAAAAAAAAAGCTTTCCTCACTGAAACACTTTGCTAGAGGTGTGTGTCTAATTCTGTGGTATACCAGTAGTGATTCTAGACAATTTTACCCAACAACTGACTAAACAAGAATAAGAAACCCCTACTAATTTTGTTCTGCTGATGCATCTTGCTCAACAGTTTGCAACAAAGTTGTTTAGAGCAGCAACAGAAGATTCATTTGTTCTTTGAAAAACTTTACCAGTGTCTCATTTCAGTTTGTTGCCCATCAGGAGGTTAGATTGTTTGTTTTCCATGAACAATTTAGCAATTGGCCCTTTAAATAAATGTCTTAGACTTATTTAGCCGTTTTTATATTTATTATTTTTACAAATCTATTTTTGGTCTTGCTTTATTATTGACTAAAAAGTTTACATAGGGTTCCCTGCAGTAACTAGCTCCGTTTTCATACAGAGCATGGGTTAAACAGTGTTAACATAAGTATTGTAAGATATTTATATTGCATTTGCAGACTACTTTTTTTTCTTGGATTTTGTACCATATTAGTCATGTGTGTCATTAAAGGAGCCATTCCATATCATTTTGTATTGTCCTTTATTTAACACATGCTTCAGTGAAACTGGTTTACTCCACTGGAACATTTGGCACATCAACATTCAAATAGCAATAGATATAATGATTCAGGAATAAAGTTAAAGGGCAGATTATGAAGAATGTTGATGTGAAATAAGATGTTAAAATGAGAAATTGTGTTTCAGTGGATAGAAAATGGCAAATGCTTTGTTTAACTTTTTTTATTAATAATTTTGCATATTCGAGAACATTGGTACATGGTACATTCATATTACCCGAGAAAGTCAACCTCTAAATATCACCAATTGTCAGTGTCATACTGAAAATCAAAGAATGCCAAGGCTGACATTTTTGGTTTTGTGTTCTATGTATTTTACGTGATGAGTAATGCTTACCAAAATAAAGTCAGACTATTGTGCTGCTGTAGAGGTGAATTTACATTTTTGAAACATAATTGCGTACATTGTTAAACAGAAAAATAAAAACATAGGAAAAAAAAACTTTGGCAAGTTTATAATCAAACCCACTAATCCTGACATGTATGTCAGTTTGCCCAGAGAGGTAATTATTACCTGTGAATATTGAAACACTTTTCAGGGTTGACTAATCTATTCTTTTAACTCATTTCTTTTTTTGTCTTTAATCACATCCCTCCTGTCCTTATTCTCTGCTCTGGCTTGCCTGGGAACCCTCAACTGTACTCACAATGTCTTCCAATACAGCTGCCTTGCTTAGCTTTTCTCATCTTTTAAACCGCTTTGTTTGAAATGTGCTTCTGTTTCTTTGACTAACAAAATCCTATTGTTAATGAGAGAAAATGGTTTAATATCTAGATAAATGGGTCAGTTTCTTTTTAAGTCTGCATGAAACAATTATTTCATAAGCTGCTCTTAATCTTTGCTCTCCTTCATTTTTAAAACCTCAAACCTCAGTATGTGCCTCAATTCAGCACTGCTTTTAAATCAGACGATCTGATACACAGCTGAAGTCTGCTTCATGGACCGCTGAAAATTGTTCAAAATATTCAGAGAAATGTATTTTTCCACTTTTTGCAATAAAAATATTCTTACTGGGTTTAATCTGTTCAAACTCCACCTACTTACAATGAGGTCAATGTAAAATACTGGCTAATGGGAATGACTCCCTCTCCTGTCTGCCTGTTATCTGTAGATTGGGCAGGGTGTGGCCTTTGTACTCTCGCACTGTGTTTCTTATTCAACTAAATGCTACAGTATACATTAGACAACAATTAACGACTAAACAATAAAGTGGAGAGTATAGGTAAAGAAAAAATCATTCACTTAGTCATGTAGCTTAATCAACGACTGTTTGTGTCCCACTACAGGATTCTGACTGGCCTTCTAACAATGAATTTATCAACAGGTGAGTGGCTAATATATTTCACCTCTAAGGCAGGTAAAACAAACCTTCCTTCAAATTTATGGTAGCATCAATTTTGTCAGTTACGTGTTAGACAACATAAAGTGATATAACTTATGAGCACAATGAAAAACAAACGCAGACGTTGGAAAGCGCAGTTTGCTTTTTTCTTTAGGTTGACAGTTTGGCGGACACCCTTATTTAGAGCGACTTACAACTTATAAAATCTTACTAGTTACAATCCAAACAACTGTGGATTAAGGGACTTGCTCAAGGGTCAAATGGTGGAAGCTTGGCAGTTTGAGACTTGAACCCTGTACCGTCTGACTGATCGTCAAGTACCCTAAATGACATGTCCATTGTTCATGACCTAAATAATAGTTTTAGAGTTCCCCTCACATGTCATGCTAGAAGTGCTCTTGATGATCTATAACTGAAATACTGGACACTTGAATGACTAATGTCAGTTGGACAGAAACGGAACAACGCTACAGTGGAAGGAAAGAGAGGAAGTCCTAAAGCCTGGAGGTCATGTGGCCTCTCAAAGGCCTGCCAAGCTCTTTTGTTTATTACAGACCTGACTGACAGTTAAAGCAGTCTGAAAAACTGTTGTGTGTGTTGCTCACAACACAAACCAATACCAAAACGTTGTTGCACTTGGCAGTGTCTTGAGCCTGATTTATGCATCTGTCTGAATGGGCTTCAGAAACTTTTGGATGGACAGAGATGAGGCAGTTGGGGTAAATCAATTCACCCAAACTTTCCACCCACCTATACAGTGACTGGTCAGTAAATACAATCAGGTTGGAGCTTTGACCCTGCTTCAGTGATAAGATTAAGATGAAGATTTGATCAGTACTGACAGTGTTCCAGACCTCAAAGTAATCATGCCACATTAAAGCACTAACAAATAGTGTAATTGCTTACATGCTATTTTATTATATATTATTTAGGATGTAGTACTACATTCTCTGGTATTGGGGTGATAGTGTTAGTTGTTTTAATTGGTTATCATATAAGTAGTAGTTAGGCAGCCTTGATGGCTCGATGGTGGGTAGAGAAAAAATACTGAGAATTGTATTCTGGATTGTATTGTTCATTACAATCCATCACATGGCACATGAGCATACACTCACACTAGGACACTTGAGAGACATGAGTTGACCTAACGTGCTTATAACATGGGAGGAAACCGGAGTAACCGGTATAGCATTCATAATTCAGAATCTGGCTCAGCCACTTAAATTTGTCTATGAAATTAGTGCTGATGCATGTTGACGATGAGAAATGGTTATAATTTGTGTTTTTAGTGTAATCTGTGCATCTCTTGTGCTAACTGCAAAATTCAGGGCAAATCTGTGTCCTAATGATTTAAGGGCATTACTAAAAGGTTTGTTGCAATTAAAATAAAGTTGCAAATTCCATATAGGGTGCATATTTATAGTTTTAAAATATGAACCTTCAACCTGTCCTTATTAGTTTTTTACAACTTTCATCTGTATAATTTTTTATGTTGATAAATGTTGTACTAACAATTTCATTTTATACAAAGGTGCCATTTTAATTAATTTGTTTAAGTGTTGTTATTTTCTTAAAGCCTAAAAAGTGGGGGGAAAAAAAACGGATTTCACTGAGCCCCACAAATGCCCTTTCTGGCACAACCCTCCCATTTTATTTAAACTTGGGAACAGCGCTATATACAGGAACCAGACACTCACAATGGGACACTTCAGGGAAAATAACTGACTTAAATGCATATTTTTGAAATGTGGAGGAAAACCCATACGTGCATGAGGAGAACATGCAAACATCACACAGGCAGAGACAAAGCTGTGAACTAAACCGAGGATCTCCAGGGCTGAGGAGAGCACTTCATATTTACTATATTTTTGTATACATGCAGGGTATATGTAAGTTGTTGTTTATCTCTTTAAATAATGTATCTACTGTTGCTCATTATTTAATTCTCTGGCATGTTTTTATTAGATACAGCACTGCAGCAATGCGATCCTGGTCTTTCTCTCAAGCGGTAAGAAGCTTCTCATCTCCCATACGTTTTTACAGAGCTAGGTGCGTTTTAATGTTTGTCTTTGTATACACCAGTTATTCGGTTGTAGCACTGCAGGAATCAGAATCCTGTTTACTTTTGTGATGTTCATGTTTATTTTATCGTGTATATATATATATATATATATATATATTGCTCAAGAATTCTAGATCATTTTCCCATATTGATGGATTGGGTATAGTTAATTGTTTTGTCCCTAAAGCATAATTCCAATCTATTGATTGACTTTGTGACACACATGGTTAGACAACACCGTCTGGACTTGATCATGGGTTTTTATTTATTTTTTATTTTCTTAAGTATAAGATCACATAATTTGAACTAAAGAGCTTGTGACTCATTGGTTACACCTGTTTAACTCTTTGTTAATGCAAATATCTATTCAGCCAATTACATGGCAGCAACTCAATGCATTTCGTTATGTAGATATGGTCAGGATAACCTGCTAAAGTTCAGACCAAGCATCAGAACGGAAAAGAAAGGTGATTCAAGTTACATTGAGTGCTAGACAAGTTAATTAGAAACTGCTGATCTACTGGCATATTAACACATATGGGCTAGATTGAGTTGATAACATGGCAACAGTAACTCAACTAAATACTTCTTACAACTGGGATCTCTCTCTCTCTCTCTTGCTCTCTCTTGCTCTCTCTTGCTCTCTCTCTTTATTTAATCCTTATACCACCTGTTTTCTCTGATGTTATGTGTAAGAAAGTAAATACAATTTAATGGAGATTTTCACAGTTGTATAATGTGTCTCATTCAAGAGAGTTGGGGTGGAATTTTGAGAGCATGGCAGTTTTTGGTATCAGATTCCCTGTGTGTTACATGAACAAGTACCGTAGTACATGACACCCCCGGACTACTTTCCCACGGATTCCTCCCCACATTTGCTCCCATGTCATAGGAAACCATGAGTCAAATTCAGTACTGCTATTGAGATTTTCGGTCAGTTTGTACACCATGCTATTCTTCAGTCATGCTTTTGTCTAGGTAGAAAAATTATAAAGTACTATAATCCTAGTATACTGATTTGTATTTCAGGATTTTAATAGTACGTTACACTACTGCACAACTGAAACATATCCAGCACATTTTTACTGACTTAAATGTTATTTAGGCCATATGTTTGTCTTGTTTACATATATATTTTTTCATGAATATTGATTCTTTTTGCATTGATTTGCATGCATAAACAGGAACTTAACCAAGGAAAAACCATAGGACATCTACACAAGCAGAGATTAAATGTGAAATGGAAGAGTTTGCACTCTGCTTAATGCTGCAAGTGCCATGCCGGCTTTACCTGCATATACATAGTAGTGCCGAGCAATGGTCATTTAACCGCTGTGATTTCCTATTACAAGCACCGCGCTGGATTTATTTATTTGAAGGTTTAATTTGAAAGGGTTTAAGGTTACGTTGCCTGTTTGGGAAATTAGTGTTTCTTCAAGTGTACTCAGTTTACGTTTTGTTTGCACTTTCAACTTACTGTGTGTAAAAGAAAATGCATATTAAGCTTTCTAACAAAATCTTCTAATTTTATTTAGAGAGCTATGTTGCATTCAAACACTAATCAGAAATGTGTTACAATCACAGCATCAAGCCACATCTCCATTACAGCAGTGTTACTCACAGGGATCCATTGTCCTCTAGGCTACCCATAAGCTGCTCAACAATACAGCATGATATAATCTCTACTGCAGCTTCTGGTAGATATTGGCCTTTGTGTGTTTTACCTCTGCCCGGCTCACCCCTGGGGGCACATTTAGTTAAGTGCTGTGACAATTCTCCACATGCACTATGGTGGGAAATCTGGCCTACAATGGTGTAACCATTCACTCTCCCATGAAAGCTGGTAAAACAGTATGGAGAACAGTAATGGGAGCTGTCTTGTGTACATGGAACTGGCTTTACTGAATTAAATTAACAAGTTTATCTACAGTTTGGGTAACTGAGTTTATAGAGATATATGGATAGTGATAGATTATCTGAAAACAAAAAAATAGGATAAAGCATGCAAAAAGGTATATCATATTGTTATTAGTAGTAGTAGTCATGGTAAAATTATTAATGAAAGCTTTTGCATGGGCTGTGAAAATATTAGAAAACATGAACAAAAAAATGTTACTAGACTGCTGAGTTTTACATAAACTAGAGGCTGAATTAGTGATTACAACATATAAATTTAGTGACAATCAGTTAAAGCCCTAATGGACTTTAATGGAGTTTAAACATTATTTTATCTATGTAACGTCATGCTGTTTAGATTAGATTAGATTAGATTAGATTACTGCTGTTTACATTGCTGTTTAGATTACATATCTGTATTACTTTTGTCTATAATCAGCTATGCTAGATTACTGTAAGTGAGTTTTGCTATTTTGTCTACATTCATTGCTGTCATTACATAGGAAAAACACATCCACCCGTTCTCCATGGATGAACACTAGTAGTAAAATTGGAAATGGGTGACTTTTAACATGGTATTTTCATGATAGAGCTACTCAGTTGTAACGTTGTTATTGTTGTGTGGAAGGATTCAACAAAACCAGAACAAGGCATGTACTGGCTATCCCATTTGAAGGCAAAGTGAAACCCATTTGTCTTGTCATGAATAAGGAATTGCGGCGCCACTGCGTGGCCTTTAATGGAAATACAATCAGACTGGGCAATGTTTTTTCCACTTGGCCAATGTACAATTTTGCTAAGCCAGTGCAAATTGTAATGGGTGGCATGGTGATTTGTCACCTTACAGCAAGAAGGTCCTGGGTTTAATCCCATGGTTGAGTGGTCTGGGCCCTTTCTTTGTGGAGTCT
>JAUZSU010119667.1:0-18588 GCA_034780255.1 Parotocinclus maculicauda
CTGTATAAGCAAGTCACTAAAAACTAACTAATTTACTGTTCCAATAACTACCCATTATGCCTGTTTTGGGCAACACCTTTTTGGTTTTATTATCAGTACAGAGGACGTATTATCCCTGGAGATCATTCATACATTACAAAGATGGTAAATCCGGTTGAAAATGTATTACATATTTTAGGCCAGGCAATATTTTCCATTCCAGCACTCATAACATTACAACACCTACTGCTAAACTGGAACCTTTAATTAATTTAATTCCTATATTTCACATAATAAAAAAAGGAAATTGCCTATATCACTTCTTATAATTGCCAGTATAACCGTTACACTCGTCCTCGTTTGCTCTCCAAAGTGCTTGGTCCATATGGAAGGCTACAGGAAAAATGTAGACTAATGTGCAGAACAGACTTCTCACAATGGCAGATTGCTTTGGTCAACTGAGGCTCACTTTACTTGCGATCATTTCATGAGTGTGTGCGTTATAAAGCAGTCCTTGGGGCCAGTTAACCCTATGCAATGTTGCACTAAGCTTAGACTGAATATTCCATTAACTGGCTGCTAAATAAGACACAGGAGTCATGACAGCTGCACCGTGTGTGTGTGTGTGTGTGTGTAGAGTGGGGGGGTAGGGGGCACAGCTGCACAAACCATCATACTGTATCTATTCTGTAAGCTAATTGCACTCCATCAGTATGACACAAACCACAACATGCATTCAATGTACTGTTTCAGGACCTTTTAGGATACTGTTTTATTTACTTATATTTTCTAGTACCTGGCCTGTTACGCTAATCTTGCAGAATAAAACAGGATTGGCTTAACCTACATAATTTACAGATTACACACTTAACAAATTATTCTTGTAATTTTTATGCTGCCTGAACATCAACTAGTAACTGGCCATTAGAAACTTGCTGTGAAATGAAACTAGAGGGAAAACATTCTCTCCTGCTACTGGGAGATGAGACAAAACAAACAAGATAAACAAAGCCAGCTTTTCACTCCCTTGTTACCATGATTGTGGTAGTTCTACAATTTACTGTACAGACCCTAGTTATGACTCAGATCACTTTCCATTTAGGGGCCCTGTCGTGGCCGAAAACAATGTCCTGTATGCTCCTTTATTTACTTAATCTATTTACATTTAAAAAAATGAAAAACATAAAAAAAGAAAAGCAAGACCCCCAAAACAAATTGTTTTGTGTGGGCTTACACATTTACAGTAATGTGCAAAAGTATTTAGCCAACATTAGATTGGATTTACCTTAGCCTTTACCTTTAGCAATGGTATAATAGCCAGTCTCTTCATTTGAATACAACAAAACAATACAGGGAATTTGTTTTCAGTGCATAATAAAGAAAGCTTCTATAGGGTACAATGGCAAATATTTAATGTGATCTAGACTTAGACTTGGACTTGAGCAGTAGCAGCATCTGGCAGATTCATCGGGATGCCAAGTTCTACTGTCCGAGGAAGATTGTTTGGGAATGCTCTATTTGGAAGTGTAGCAGCTAAGTAAACACTATTAGGGAAGGGGAACAGAGTGAAAAAGCTAAGATATACTAAAGCTCACAAAGATTTTAATGGAAATATGTGAAAAAGAGTATTATGCAGTGACAAATCCAAGTTTGAAATTGTTAGATCCAGTTGTCAGCAATATGTTATATATGGTCATTATATCACTGCCAAAACAGCAAATCTAATGGTGGCCAGCACTGCATACCAAAATGTCAGAATTTCTTTTGTGTTCTCCATGTGTGGTCAGCGGAAAGATAAACATCCTTTCAGAACTAAAGCACGATTTGGAAAGGTCTGGCTGAATAAACAGGCTGCTATGATGAAATTCTGCATTCCACTCTGACTGGACATTTGGCTTGTCTTTTTTCCACTCGAGTTCATGAAGGGGAATTTCTGTATTGGCAGAGAATCTGTTTCTATCACTTGTAGGGTGTGTGTGGATAATGGCTGTGTGCTTGAGTCAGTGAGATTCCCCCAGGGCATGCCAAATGCCACTGATGGGCTCATTCACCCTCTGGTATGTGCCTGGCATTTGGGGACAGGCTGGAGTCTGACAGTGGGCTGGTTTGTGTCAGAGTCTGGCAAGGTGAAGAATGAGATAAATGGTGACCTCTGTAAAGTCAAAGACTAAAAGTTCATGACTGAAGGTTTTTGAGGGCAACATCTGAGTGTTCGGCTTACCCTCTCCTGATCGAGTTGTGCCCAGGTCCAAATCGTCTCTTGTCCCAGTCTGAGCATCCAAATATGTTGCAGGAACCCAGCCTTGTTCTTCTGCAGTACTGACAAACCACCAGCCTACACATGGAAATAAAAACACATGCATAAGCAATTTTTCCTGCTGTCAAGGGTAATAAAAATGTCCACAAATGATAATTAAAGAGTTTTCTGTTAAAGGCATCATCGTTTTCCACAGTTAACTGCCAGCACTTTAAAATGCTAAAGTAATTTGTATGTACATTATTGAGAGTTCAGGTAATAATAGTAATAATAATAATAATAATATAAACATTTCATTAAGTAAGTTACTGCTACTTTACAGTCATTAAATAAACCACAGAATCAAACACACTATAAAACTTCAGCTTTACCCACATTGGCATGCCATTATAGTCCAGATACACACAACCCTGCCAATGGCAAATTCCTGCATGTTATCCAATGTCCATATGTCTGTGAGACAACCGTAAGTATCACTAGTGAAAGGATGAGTACAGACGTACAAAGAAACAGTATGTCAAAAATCATCAGGTCCAGCACACGTCAGACACATGCCTGGTCAGAGAATCAAATGTTCCACAAATTTATATTTAGTCATTTAGCAGACACTCTTATCCAGAGTGATTTATAACTAATACATTTTGACATTTCAAGCAATTCTGGGTAAAGAGGCCCATCAGTGGCAGCTTGGGTGAGGTGGGAGTACCATATCGTTCATTTCCAGGGTTCAAATCCCACCTCCGCCACAGTTGGGTCCCTGAGCAGGGTCCTTAACCCACAATTGCTTGGATTGTAAGACTGTATTAATTGGATAAGGGTGTTTGCTAAATAATGCAAATGCAAGTATAGCATAATAAAAAAGACTATATATATTTAACAAATAAAATAATAAGAAAAAAAATGTTGGTGTTCTGTTTGCTAAAAATAAGCTTTCCGATCCCCAAAGAAAAATAAAACACCTTTCCGCTGCTTTGTGTGTTTAAGGTATGCATGCGGATGATTGGGCTGTAATCTGCAGTGTGTGTGATGGGAATCATAGATTGAGAAGAGTTGGTACAATACGTGAATGTCGTATTTAATGTGTGGGAAATGGGTTGGCAAAAGGTAGTGATTGCATTTGGGCACGCCAAAGGCCATAGTGTGAAGAGAGTTGATGAAGTTGCTGAAAGAAAGCTATCAAAGCATGCAGTAATAATGTTCTATAAAAGTGTATGGTAATAACAGTCTATGAGTAGTTGCAAAAATACCCATTTACCAGAAGTTCTTATGAGAATTGTGGCCAAAAGACGAAACTGATGGACTATGACTGCTGGCATGCTTTGTTTTAATGCAAGAATTGTTCTAGAAATCAATATAGGTCCTTCACATATCAAGAACTGCATACCACCAACATATGGAGCAGAGTAGCACTCAAGAGGCTTTTACTCACTTCTGCTCTCAAAGTTGTCCAGTTACGGTGGGCGAAAGATAAAAATTTGACTGTACGTGATTAGAAAGGTGTTCTCTGCTCAGATGAATATTGTTTCTGCCTGTATGTGAAAAACGCTAGTCATTGAAAAATGACTAATCTGCTGAAATACAATTTTTGGGGGAAAGAAGAAATAAACATAGATGGGTTTCCTTACTCACATTCTCTGTTTAAGCTTCTTGTCTGAAGCATTTGGGCAAAATGTGCTTTCAGACTTTGTTTGTGCTGCGAAAATTTTGTTCCCAAAGTTTCATTTGTTTGCACTTGGAGTTCATTTTCTTTGTTTTACAGTCTGCTTTAGTTTACGTTTTTAGTCTGTCATGTTGTCTGTGTTGATTTAATAAAGAACTTTTGTTATTAATCAGTCTGCGTTTGTCTTCTCCACTCTGTGGTTCAGCCTGACACTCATTTTACTGTTGACCTGCTCCTGCTCAAATTGAATGAAGGAAACAAGAACTTAAATCCTTAAATTATTTACTAAAATATTTTGTTAGTATTATCATGATGTTTAAAATTTTACAATTCTGACACTTGTTTCCAGTTCTATTTGATTTTTAAGCAGTGCTAATTTGAGTATAAAGTAAAATAGTTTATTTCCCCCAGCCACTCAAATTTTCATCATACTTATGTACTAGTACTCAAAAGCAAACATATGCTACTTATTGAATCATTGGCTCTCTGCAGTGCCTCTGGTGGTCAGAAAATATATTTATATAATTTTATTATTTATTATATTTTAAAAATATATATAATTAAATGCAGTTGGTTCAGAACAAGAGTGCGCTTGAGAAAACGTTTATTACAGGTGAGTCTTTTTTTCAGTTTCTTACTGATGAAATTTTGGGAGCATTGTTTATAAACTGAAGCTCTTTAAGGCATTTCCTGTGTAAAACTGTCCTGCTGAGTTGTGTGTTCAATGTGTAA
Organism: Parotocinclus maculicauda; assembly: GCA_034780255.1. NCBI lineage: Eukaryota > Metazoa > Chordata > Actinopteri > Siluriformes > Loricariidae > Parotocinclus > Parotocinclus maculicauda. The sequence goes on from JAUZSU010119667.1 coordinate 4,629, forward strand.
ATGAATGAGTAAATTCTTGTTTGTCAGCTAAATTAACGCTATAGCAATGCTGGTCTGTGCCACATACACACAGAGTTGATTTCTATCTATAAATGATAATAATTTGTGCATGTGTGTATGCCCAACTGTGTGCACAATTTTACTGCTCTTTGTGTAATTTCTTGTCCAGAGCCGCATTTCAACAATAACAAACAGATGAATGGGAAATGAAGGAAATTACAGAAAAAAGGACAGGCTGGGAGAAGACGTCGGCTGTACGGCAAAATCATCAAGCAGTCAGTATAACACGCTGGTAAAAAATGTGCAGCTATTTCATGATCAATAAACATAAAATATTGCAATGCTGAAGTCAGGAGTATAAATTTGAAAACCTGCCACAATATCTGTCAGAGAGAAAAGGTGTACCCTGGTTTCATATAACTGCAAGTAAAATAAAAATAATCTGGGGGTAACCAACTCAATGATTTGTAATATGCTACTCAACCTTATATGCTGACACAACATATACTGCTCACAGAATAATTTTTGTGAGCAGTCTATAAAACTAGGTTCCCCTTTAAAAAAAAAGTGTTTTCTTAACTGCTACCCTTTTATTTCCGATCAAGCTTCTTCTTCTGACTGTAGAAGGGTCAAGTTGGCATCCTGATAAAGCCCCCTGATGTTACTACTGCCTAACTCACACTAAATACTTGCCATTGCAGCCTATATGCAGTTTTTAAATTGTTTTACAGTTTATTTTACTGCATACAAATTTATTGAATTTTATGGCTGTATTCTAGTAAAGGTAAATAAATAATTACATATTATATTGCATTATTCCAATGCAAAAACAATGGTATGATTTATATAAAGGTGGCCTAAGATCTCTGTATGTACTGCACATTTACATTTATTGTATTTAGCAGATACACACATCCATAGTGGTTTACAATTAAGTTGAGCTTTTGCAAGCTAAAGTGCAGGAGCTTAGTGGAGTTAAACTCACAGCATTCCGATTAATAGTCCAGAGTCTTAACAACAAAGTTAACCCATCCATGTCCAGAAGAGACTGTCAAGTGCAAACTTTAATAATATAGGAAGGGATGTGTTTTGTGTAGGTAAATCTCAAATGGCTTTCCGAATCTGAATCATTAAATTGAATTATATCTGATACTGGCAGATAAAGTGACTGGAAAAAAGAACTTCTAAAACAGAGATTAACACTGGCAAGCTGCTATAAAAGGTACGGTGTCATAATGTCCAGCAGAAAAGCAATTCTACCTAGCTATTGTTCTTATAAGAACTGTTTGGGCACCATACAGTGGGTACGGAAAGTATTTAAACCCTTTTAAATTTTTCACTCTTTGTTTCATTGCAGCCATTTGCTAAAATAAAAAAGTTTGTTTTATTTCTCATTAATGTACACAAAGCATCCCATCTTGACAGAAAAAAACTGACGTATAATTTTTTGTGAATTTATTAAAAACGAAAAACTGAAATATCACATGGTCATAAGTATTCAGACTCTTTGCTGTAACACTCATATTTAACTCACAAGCTGTCCATTTCTTCTTATCCTTCTTGAAAAGGTTCTACTCCTTCATTGTAGTCCAGCTGTGTTTAATTGAACTGATTGGACTTGATTAGGAAAGGCACACACCTGTCTATATAAGACCTCACTACTCACAGTTCATGTTAATGCAAATGAGTATCATGAGGTCAAAGGAACTGCCCAAGGAGCTCAGAGACAGAATTGTGAAAAAAATTCTGCAGCTCTCAAGGTTCCTAAAAGCACAGTAACCTCCATAATCCTTAAATGAAAAAAGTTTGGGACGACCAGACCTTGCCATCTGGCCAAACTAAGCAATCGAAGAAAAGAAGAGCCTTGGTGAGAGAGGTAATGAAGAACCCAAAGATCACTGTGGCTGAGCTCCAGAGATGCAGTAGGAAGACGGAAGAAAGTTCCACAAAGTCAGCTATCACTGCAGCCCTCCACCAGTCAGGGCTTTATGGCAGAGTGGCTCGACGGAAGCCTCTCCTCAGTGCAAGACATATGAAATCCCACATAGAGTTTGCCAAAAAACAAATGAAAGACTCCCAGACTATTAAAAATAAGATTCTATGGTCTGATGAGACAAAGATTAAACTTTTTGGCGTTAATGTGGCGGTATGTGTGGAGAAAACCAGGCACTGCCCATCACCTGCCCTGTACAATCCCAACAGTGAAACATGGTGGTGGCAGCATCATGTAGGAACAGGACGACTGGTTGCAACTGAAGGAAAGACGAATGTGGCCAAGCACAGACTGGGCCAAAGATTCACCTTCCAACAAGACAATGACCCTCAGCACACAGCTAAAATAAGGAGTGACTTTGGAACAACTATGTGACAATTTATGGCTGGCCCAGCCAAAGCCCTGACCTTAACCCAATTGAGACCTGAAAATGGCTGCCTACCAACATTCATCATCCAACCTGATAGAACTGGAGAGGATCTGCAAGGAAGAATGACAGAGAATCCCCAAATCAAGGTGTGAAAAACGTGTTGCATCATTCGAAAGAAGACTCATGGCTGTACTAACTCAAAAGGGTGCTTCTACTAAATACTGAGCAAAGGGTCTGAATACTTATGACCATGTGATGTTTCAGTTTTCTTTTTTAATAAATTTGCAAAAATTTCTACATGTCAAGAGGGGATGCTGAAATAATAAATAACTTCATTAATAAGAAATAAAATGAACATTTTTGATTTTAGCAAATGGCTGCAAAGAAACAAAGAGTTATACATTTTAAGGGGTCTGAATACTTTCCGTACCCACTGTATTTGTCACCTAATAACAGCAATGACCAAATGGGAGTTTGCTGATTCAAAATTGTATTATAACATAATTCACTGCCTATTACCTTTAGCCATTTAAACTGCTCCTACATAAGGGGGCACAATTCCTGTGGGAGAAACGCTCCCTCCCCTTCCTGGCAAAATACTGAGTATACTGAGTATCCACCCCGTATAATCATTGTAAACATAACTGTATATTTTTAATTAAAAAGAACTTGTGCTAATTATAGACAAAATCGTTTTTAATTTTGAAGGATTGCATTTCCCCCTCATATGCCTTAAAGTGGTTTGCTCCACTGCCTACCATTACCCAAACCCACATTAATTTTATTTTATACTGTTACAATTCATACATTCTTATGTATTGTACATATGTAAGTTGACATGCACCCAGTGTTGTAATTATCCATGCCTGACTATAGTAAGTACATATTTCTGGTTTGATTTTATTTGTTTCTGCATTGCAGCATTTCTTCTGCATATATAATGGTGTGTAATGTTCAACACATGTTCTCGTAAAGCTAATGCAGCAGACTCTGAGATTAGAGCAGTTACACATACGTAATTACTGCAGTGTAAATTCATGCTGAAACCGTCTTCATAATTTTGTTCTCAAATAAGATTATGTAAGATGACCCGTTGCACTTAGTAAAACTATGGTCATATATAATGTACCATCTACAGGTCATTCATTCTTCAGTCCACGGTATGGTTTTACATACTAAAGCCTGTAGCCTATATATACACACATTAGGCTGCCAAAATAAATAAATAAACATAAATAAAATTAAATTAATCACATACTTGATGCCCACGAGTCACAATTAGTATGCAAGCTTCACTTTAGAAAATCTGGAATCACACATACAGACAAAATTCAAATGAACTTGATCAATGCAGCCACATATGCTTGAAACTGCTGGAAAATTCACAATCATGAAAACTACGCCTGCAGCCAGCAAGACTACTGGGGGAAAAAGTACTTTCCATTTATAGCAAAGTTTGGGTAGTAATTATGACTCCAATGATATTATTCCATTTTATTTCATTGCTTCATGTGTGTTTCATGTGAGTTTCGGATTATGTAGATTTTCTCCAGTGAACTACTATGAATAAGTAATGTCAAGAGAATGCTGCTAACCTGCAAGTATGTGTCCATAAATCTAGCTACCTAAATTAGATTTATACTACACAGTTCAATAAGCTGCAAAAATATTGGACTAGTTGGTAAAGATGCATTAGACATCTCTAAACACGTGAAATAAATCTAAACTTCAACTGGACAAACCGAACTGAAGCATGCATTCATGTGTATTTTATGTTTTTCCTTCTAGTTCAACTAAGTGTTAATAAATAACCCATCACCAGTATACCCCACACCCCATACCCTCCTGCTTCATTGTGGAATACATATGGTGTGACATAAAGCCCATCATCAGTCATCAGTCATGTCATCAGTCACTGATCAAAACTTGAACGCATTAGAGAATTCACAAATGTATAACAACTGTAGATGTTCAGAAGCATTTCCTAAATCTACAATTAAACACAACTTTCATTTGAAAAAAGCTCTTGGTGTGTCAAAACTGTATTTTCTTTCAACTCACCACAAGCATAAATTTACGAGCTTTTTGGAGCTGTTTGGCAACCATGTTTTTGGAATCTAAAAAATATAGTCATTAAGAAAATTCAAATATGGTGAAGGATTCGTGATGTTCTCTATTTGGAAGCCTTGTTATGATAAATGGTATTAAGAAGTCCACAAGTGTTCTAGTTTTTAAATGAAAATCTGTCTGCCTCTGACAAGAATCTAAAACATGTTCATGGTTGAATCTTCCAGGAGGACAAATAATATTCAAATATTATAAGATCCAAATAATGTTCAAACTAAACCACAGAATTCAACTTTAGACAAAGTGATCCCAATCCAGGAGACAATGCCAGTAGTGAAATAGTGATTTTTGGAATTTATTAGTGCTGACAAGAGTCCTTTGAGAGACCAAAAGCTCTATATCAGTTTAATTAAGATCTTCATAAAGTAAAAAGTGAGAATTCATTTCCAAGCCTGCACTGAGCCAATGGGTCAACAGACCAGTTACTGCCCATGCCACCCTGTGTTAGAAAAAATGGCTTTCTATGTCTGAAACGACAAGTACCCATTACTCCTCCCTCCCCATATGAATGAGATTCTGTCTCATGCATACCTACATGACCCTACAGAGAACCCTCCACAGTTAGCACAGAGGGGCAATTCAGAGGCAAAAAGCAGGCGCCATTTACTGTGTTGCTTACTCTAAAAGCACTATTCACTTAAGGTTAACTAAGGTGCAGAAGCAGACCTGACAAGTGACGCCCAAATATGAGTGGAAAAGTTCAGTTTAGCTTCATTCAAAATTACCAGGATGACAAAAAAAATTCAGTGATGAGCTACAAGCTTTGTATGAACGAAATGTGAACTATACTAATTTTAAATGGCAGGTTACAAGAATAGGGGCAAATTGTAAGAATCTTGTTAACACTACAGTTTTCATTAGTGCCACCATTCACCAATAAAGTGCGCCTTTTAGTTCATGTATACAGATAGGGCAACCTCTCCATGGTTATTTATCTGACATATAACATACAGTTTAGAAATGTGCAGTGGAATGAATATATGAATTGGCTTTTGTCCTCACAAATTGCTTATTGTCCTGAAGAAATATTAATCATCTTATTTTAAAGAAAATTGGCTGTTATGAAAGGAAACGCATCAGAGAAGTTGGACAAGAGTTTAGAAATATCATTTTTAATAATTCTATGTGGAGGTTTTAGCTTAAGAATAAATCAGATCTGATTTCAGAGCAACGCTGAGCCAGGACAACATAAAAACTTGTATCCCAGTGAGGAGGCAGAGTTGACCCAGTTGCTAGTATGCATGCCAGGACCGTTTTACCCTCTGCCATAAGACTCTACAATGAGTCACCCTACAGCTAAGGCAGAACACACCTATTGACGCCTGCTGATAGGACTGCACTATAGTAAATATTTGGCAGTACTTATGTAATATTATGTAATATAAAGTAATGACTTTTATCTTTACTAAGATCAACCCCTAATATTTAAAAGGGAAACTCCCGCATTCTAAGATTTGTTTTACAATTTCGTCAATAGGACCAACTCATTGGCGCTAAGAATCTTTATGGCCTGGAATTTCTGGCTCTCAGGTGAAAATAGCGTGAAAAACTTCTAAATGCCAATGCTAAAAACAGGAGCTAGTTATAGGCCCTGTCTTATTAACCGATCTCAACCTAGTGGTTTGCAAACATGAATAAATAAATATTTTATTGCCATTGTACACCGAAGTTCCCTCACCAGTGCAAATAATATTAAAGAGATTTACCCATGCAAAATCGAATGCACTTAGGCAATCCAGGCATGTTGCTTTACATTCATGTTACACCACAAAAGACAAAAGCAAAACAAAATACACTGAGGGGAAAAAACTGAAGTCAAGCTCATGTGAGCATGGGGCCATTAGCTAGGCGACTCTGATAAATGATTTAACCTTGTTGTTCAAAGTCTGCATGTCAATAATACTCAGAGATAAAGAGGTCTACACTGAAAGTGAACAGGCTAAACATTATAATGGAAAGATCAATTCTGACAGATGACAGAAAGACAATTTAATTTCAGATCCGAGAAATAACTGTTGCAACCTGAAAGCGGGTTCAACAAGCATTTAACTTCCCAGGTTAAACACAAGGACAAAAACTCCAGTGCCAGTGCACTCTTGACAATGTGGGTTACTTTTAAAGCTAAAAATATGTTGCAATAAAAAAAAATCAATGAAAGGCCAGTCAAAGTGAATAAAAGTTTGCACAGTGGTAACCCTCAAAGACCTAAATTAAATCCTAACCACCGGCTTTATCGTCATCTGTTTTTTGGAAAGTTCCAAACATCATTTTGTGACGAGCCGGTGTGGAAATCAGGTTAATAAATCTTGACCTGATGGTGTGCCTCTGATATATAGCCACTCAGCAGGCTGCACATGACAACCATATGACTATAAATCACTTATAGTATGGAAACAGACCAAGCCTTTGAGTGCATATTGTGTGAGTATAGACAGCCTTTGGAATAACCCTTAAATGCAGACGTTTCCTCAGTGAGAATACATTACTTAATACAAATAGTCAGTCAGTCTACTGCCTCTGCTGGTGAATGTTAACATTACACACCAGACTAAAAAGACATTTCCATTCATTCACCTTCAGTAACCTCCTTATACTTTTGAGGATCACAGTAGTTTTAGAGACTATCCCAGAAATGTAAAAAAACACAACCTTTACAGTTTCAGAAGTGTTTTCTTGTTTATATTCCTGTTTATTAAGAATGTCTTAAAGTACTTTTATAAGTTGCTCTGCATAAGGGTGTCAGCTAAATACTGTAAATGTAAATAGGCACAAAACAGGATTTACCCTACATAGTACCAGTCCATCATACCCTCAGTCTTTACACCTAGCATTTGCAAACTGTAAGTATACTAAAATTGTCAATGGAAACCTCTATCAGTAACATTGTTTGCTTAATTTTAAAATAAAATGAAGTCAGCTTACACTTTGAAACATTCTGCACATTTAAATCATAAATTGGATCAAATGGGAACACAAATCAAACTTAATTTGCAAAACTTTGGGCACTTCAGATGACTCACTAATTTTTGTCTCAGAACTCATTTGGCTTAAGTGTAATAGTTGGATAGATTTCAACAGAGGTTTCAGTAGAACGTATAATGTGATCAGTGGTCTCCAAACTGGAGTTAGACAGGATTTGATGCTATTTGGCTATTGACTAGGCTATGCCTCTCAACGATTACATAACAGGCATTACAAAGATGCACACTGAGCCGCATACAACAGTGCTACTTAAAATTTTCAGCATTCACAAATGCTAATGTCTTAGGCATGACGCACATGCATATGTTTATATATGCTTAATTGAATTTTCATAATTATTTTATTTCTTTTTGAAAATGTATTTCCTTTGCATTGTGTTGCGCAAAGACATTTTTAGGTTTTGCCAATGTTTTCTGCCGGAAGGTTTAATCTTTAGAGGTTTCTTCAGGTGGACTTATTCCCTTTTGGTTATGTGCAGCCAGCGATATATGTTCATTTATGTTTATATTCCATTGCACATTCTGCAGTCTGTGACTGGTAATGATTACATTGTAATGTACAATATTTGAACAGTTCGACATTAGATTTGATGACTGTGAAATGCAGTATGTGCAAAAGAAAAAATCCATCAGTAACTGAAAAACCACAGCGTTGTGTATTGGTAGTAATATGGATAATAGTTTAGGCTTTAGCTGCTATGTAGATGGTAGCTTTTCACCTATGTTTTCAGAAGTATATCTGACACATGTATGTGTTGTTTGTACTCATGACCATTTCGTTCATCAACTTAGGTCCGGGATTACTATTGGCATGACTGCGATGGTAAATTTAAACACTTAATACCATGATCAAGCTGGGATGGATAAAGCATTGGTCTGGCTTTTACAGCTATTTGGAATTGAAGAATGGATGCTGATAAAAGAGAGAGAGATTATTTAATGGAAGAAGTGGATGAAATAGACTATACGACTTTAACAAAACTATAAGTTGTCTAGAACAGAAAGTGATCTGTTGTATCACATTAAATCCTGCAAGTTACATCACTTAATGTGTGTGATCTACATGACAACAGTGTTATGACTAGAATTTGTGGAAAGGGTCAAAGGACGATAAAGACCAAGATTAGGCTAGTTTTTCCACATCAGGATGTATCAATGCTGACTCTTCTTTGCAGGCAACCTCTTGAAGCAATGATGGTGTAATAACATGACATGCCTTTATTTTACAATTTGTCATATTTTGAACACTTTTTTAGTCACTGTAGATGTTTATGTGGTGAAAGAGGTCATTTGCCTTGGACTGTATAACATAGTTTGGATAAGTCAGGATAGGAGTCTCTGCTAAATGTTATATAATAATAAAAGCTCAATTGTTTAAGTGAACTTAACAATGGAATCGTTTACATTGGAATGATGGATCACTTTTTTTGTGCGTATTTGAAAGAAAATAAACTACAACACAAGTTCTACTGATTCCCAGTGTGTATTGAAAAAAACACCCCAACAAAGCAAACGAACCCCAGTTTTAGCCACAAATACTCAATCCGTCTGATACTTATTAAATTCTCACCACAAGCATCCCTGTGGATAAAATGTCTTGTTTTCTAAACATTTGGGCAACAGCAATGTGACTGGTGAGTGTTTTTCTGTAGAAGTAGGCAGTATTTTAAGCATTAAGTGACACAAAATGCCAGCCTCTACATTGAGAGCTGACCGTTTGGCTGATGGCACCAATAGAACCCTATTTAACTCACATACTGTCAGTCTTGTGCAGGTGTTAAGAACATGCCCTGAAGGTAATGTTTTTGTTCCAGGTTGCCAGCATGTACAATGTTTTCCTATAAGACTTGAAAGGGTGGAAAACTAACGTCACTGCGACAGCTGTTTAAAAGCTATGTGTCAGCATGCTGCATTATGATGGTTGACTAATTGGAAGCATACTGAAGGCCCCAGAAAAGACCCACACATGGACATGCACACTCAGGGTATGTGTTTTAAAAAGAGTGACTACAAGTACTCATTTCCTGTGTCTGAGTCAAAGTTTTATTACTTGGTAGGTGTAGGGATCGTTATTTTAAATAAAAACAAAGTGGGTAAGTGGCTCTATACCATTTTTGTATTAAATACAACTTTCATTAATCATTTCAAACTTTGATTTGTCACTCCATAATATGCTGATCATTATTTCAATCTTTGTGCGCTGTAGCATATCTTAACCTTTTCAGTTTGCCCTTGTAAAAAAGTGGCTGCTACTCTTCCAAATTGGAATTTGTATGAATTGAATGTGGATAGTTCAGAAGTTATACAAAAAAATATGTTTGTTGCTTTCAAACCCAATTTGATCAATGGAAATATCCCAAAGTTATCACTGTGACCCAATCTCGACTTGGAAGAAGGTCAGAGCCTAAACGTATCATCTTACATCATTAACGATCGTGTAATTATCTTGTAAAGGCACATACAAAATGCAGATTCAGACTTGAAACAAGTGTTGGTAAATGGTATTCAAGAAACATTTAATCTTACATATACAGATACATAATTTAGGAGACATTCTTTTCCAATCAACCTACACAGGTGCTTTGTATTTTTCTTAGCAGACATTACATCATGTTTGCACATACAGCCAACAGGTGAATAAGACCATCCAACTAAAACCATGTTAGGAGCTGGTCTAGGTAAAACAACAAACAGTGTAATAAATGAAAGAAATAATATAAAGAAAAGGTCGGTTTAATAAATTGAAGTGTAAGTCCAATCTCAGACTTCACTTAGTTTCACCTTCCACTCCATCCGCTGATTATGATGTTATGAACAGTTATACTAAAAAATGTTAACATTTTACATTTATGTCATTTAGCAGACGCCCCTATCCAGAGCAACTTACAATTAATAGTCTTACAATTCAAGCAATTGGGGGTTAAGGGCCTTGCTCAGGGACTCGACTGTGGCAGAGGTCGGATTTGAACCCTGGACCTTCTGGCCCATAGTACAATACCTTCACCACTAGGCCATCACAGTCCCTTGATAGCATCATATGTTATATAATATTTTTGTATATTTGGTCTGTAATGAGCATATAGTAAACAAGTCAAAAAATATTTTATTGGTTTAAAAATACAATGGGAAGGTCTTCAAATTATGCCAATTATGTTTGAATAAAAACTGCTGTTCAGTGTACCACCATGACACCCTCACACTACAGTGGACAGTGGTAACTTTACCGTTAAGGACTGCTGTTTGTACGGTAAAATCCCAGCTTTGTCAAGCTTGCCACATTTGGGCCCCTGGGCAAAGCCCTTTAAGCCTCAACTGCTCAACTGTAAGACGCTTTGGATAAGAGTGTGTATAATCCTGTAATGGCACAATTTCTGGTATACTAACAGAGCACGCTTACTTAGTACGGTGGTATTGGGTTAGTTACAAAACAATAGTAAATTAAGAGAACTAGTCAGTTTTACTTTGCAGTTTATTTCCACCTGTTAATGCATTCGATTTATATAATATTTGAAGCATTAAATCATAAAAGCGTTTAATGAAAATGAACATGTCACAATGCTTGGTAGTTTCGGTGCAGCATGGGTTGTGCAGCATACTTAAAGGTCAGGTTTGCTTCTAAAAATAAACTCAACAAAAAGGAAAAACACAATGCTAATTGTATCATCCATGTCCTTCAGGTGACTAGTACAGAAGGGGAAAGAGAGAGGGAGAGCACACAGAGACAGAGAGCAGAAAGGAAAGTGGGAAAGTGTGGCAGAGAAAGTGAGCAGATGTTTGGCTTGCACTTCAAAGCAGCATTCTCCAAGCCAGTGGAAAAAGAAAGGAAAGGAGACTTTCACTTTCTTATTTCATGCCATTGAGGGTGCAGCCATCAAACGCATATCAGAAAACACTCCATAGGAAATTTTATAACTTATTTAATCATACAAAACACATCTGTTTAGTTCTCTCCTGTTTATTGACTGCACATTTCAGAATACTGCCCCCTGAAATGCAAATCCCAGATGAACATATACCTCCAAAGTTATGAACAGTTAATACGAACATGAGTGACAGAGAGATAGAACACAAAGTTGAAATATTTGGACACAAATGAGCAGAATTAATTTAAACATAGTATGTGCAAAAATGTATACTGCTCACAAAAAATAGGGGATATTTCAAAATGAAATATCTCATAATAAAATATTTGTAATATTTGCGAGCAGTGTATATTATGTACTGTTTTCATTATCCTTGCCATCAACAGCATGTTATTGTAAACTTGTACAATTTGGCAAATGGATTTATATATATTGCATAATATTTTACATCTGTATACTGCCATTATTTTCTGGCATATTAAATCAGTTTATTTGTTTTTTTGCAGAAAATGAGTAGGGAGGGGACAGACTATATACTAATATCCATGTTTTAGTTAAATGTTTTTGGGTGTCTACACACTTTCGCCTGTATATTGCACATCTGTTATCCTGTTATTTACCTACTTAACCAATATATTACCCATCGCTTGTCTGCTTTAATATGCATATGAACTTGAGTGATATTCCATTCTTAATACATAGGGTGAAATATAATAGTAATAGTAATAGTAATATAATAATAGCTTCAGCTCTTCTGGGAAGGCTTTCCACAAGGTTGATGGATATGATTATTTTTGACCATTCTTGCAGAAGTGCATTTGTGAGGTCAGACACTGATGTTGGACGAGAAAGACTGGCTCGCAATCGTCACTCTAATTCATCCCAAAGATGCACTGTCAGGTTGAGATCAGGACTCTGTGCAGGCCAGTCAAGTCTTCCACATCAAACTCGGTCTTTATGGGTCTTGCATTGTACACTGGTGTGCAGTCATGTTAGAACAGGAATAGAACATCCCAAACTGTGCCCACATAGTTGGGAACATGAAATTGTCCAAAACCTTTTGGTATACTGAAGCATTAAGTTGTTCCTTTCTCTGGAACTAAAGAGCCAAGCCCAACTCCTGAAAATGAACCCCACAACGTAATTCCACCCTCCACCAAACGTCACACTTGGCGTAATGCAATCAGACTTGTGTCTCGCCATCTGCTGACCCCACTCTGTTATTGTACCTGGCTGTCGTTTCCAATCGCTTTTACTGACCATTGGCTGTGGACTATTTAGTAGCGACAACATTTCACGACTGGACTATCACGGTACGATGTTGAAATTCACAAAGCTCCTGAAAGCGGCCCATTCTTTCACAAATGTTTGTAGAAGCAGTCTGCATGCCTAAATGTTGAAGTTATACACTTATAGTTATGGAAGCAATTGGAACACCTGAATTAAATAATTTATGTGGTTAAGTAATATAATCTTTTGTAGTAGAGCAGTTGTAAAAATATAATACCTTCGTTCCTTTTGTCATGGCCACCATTTATAAATTCAAAATAACTCATACCATAACAATGGAAATAAAATACTTATTTCTGGTAGACATACATTTCTTGCATTGGGATCCTTCTAAACTTATATACAAATATGGCAGCAGACTAAGAAATAACTTTTTATTAAAAGCAGACAACCCCGTTTTTAAACTAGATTTTTATTCACCCATTAAGTTTCTGTATTGGGAATTCTGGATGGTGATTATTTCTCAACATAGTTTAAAAAAGTGTCTAACCAACTTTTCAGTTTCCTATGTGCTCTATACAGTATATATTCTGTATGCAGTAAATAACCTGTTTTTTAACTTATGGGATTCGCTCCAAACTTCAAAACAGGAATGCTACTTGTGATAGAATTTGGAAAGCTGAGCGCCAAGTTTATCTAAGCCCAAATCTGCACTCGTGAAGCAGAATCCTCTCTGTGAACCAAACCCTTAAAATAATCTCTTATAATAATAAAGTGGACTTACAGATCATGACAGTTTGTTCTGATCTGGCTACAAACCTTAACCAGTGAAATAGCCAAGATTCTACGGGGATTTTTCTTGTCAGAGCCACCATATGATCTTACTTTATCCTGTATTAGAGTGTGCCTGAGATATTTTTTTTTATATTTTTATATTCGCCATTCACATACTAGCTATTTGACACCTGGCCTTTTGTGTATCTGGCAAGTATAAAAACTAAGCATGTTCTACAGGAAGTAGTTTTAAAAAATAAATATGATGTCTACATATGGCATAATGGGTTTTTTTGTCTGCAAAACAATACAATTACAGTTTTGTTCAGCATAACTGTTCAACATTTTTGCACCTTTACTGTTCCTTAATCCATATACCAAAGGAATGTCTGTTTGTTTGCAGGATTATAACACATATTCACTTTTGTGAAATGCTACAAATAAGGATAACATGGCTGCATTAAGCAGATTGAAGTATTGTGTGGCAAGCCTACAATTGTATGTTTTTACATGAGGATACAACTTTTCGGATTTCCTGACCTTTGATAAAAGCATAAATTCTCCCAGGGATCCCAAAAAATCCTCCCATAAATCGCTGATCTGCTTTTGCTGTGGCTAAGTG
>JAUZSU010119678.1:0-18587 GCA_034780255.1 Parotocinclus maculicauda
AGAATCGAATCGAATCGTGACCCTGAAATCAGAAATAAAATCGAATCGAGGATTTAGAGAATCGTGACACCCCTAATCACTACTATAAAATACTGTGCTAAATAGTAAGTTGCTAATTAGTTGCTACCACTGGTGATACCATTCTGAAATACTACGGTATCCAATATGTAGTATGCACTATGGGATACAATCTGTTGAGGTAGGGTTCAATCGTAATATCATTTCCGATGCTACCTGATGAATGATGAAGATATATTATGATAAACTCATTGTAAGCTGAATGAAAACGGTTAAATACAGTCAGATACAAATTCAGAATGTGGTTTCTGATGCATGTGCATTATTGGAGTCCCATCATAAAGTCAAAACATCAAACTGTTTGTTTGTCATAAGAGAAGATATGAGTAAGAGCACAACATTGAGAGTGAATACAGACTGAATAACAACAGAAACTTGGGGAGCAGATGTCCCACTGTCCACATCCATTAGGAAAAGCAATCAATCTCAAACCTCTAGCCAATATTGCAATTATGACTTCTCATACAAATTAGCTCAACCCCCCCAAAAAAAAAAAGAATTTCAACTATTTTAATCACTAGGCAGTGTCTCCTGGTACTGCCCTCTTCTTCTATACAGAACATTAAACATGAGTGAGCATCCAATCTAACTTATGAAATCAGGTTGCAATTCTAGAACTTGCACACATAAATCACACTGTGGTACATGTTCTGCACAGCTCCTTACTTGAGTGTAACTTTGTGGAATGTGTCCATATAGTGCAATTACAATTTGCCCACAAGTTGTTCTCGTAATGAGGTAATGTGTTATATAAGGCTCGTTATTTCTTAAAATTAATTTTCTTGAATAACTTGAATTATCCGACACTGGTTCTATCCCCCCATTATTCCATAATAAATTATCAATGTAATATACTAGTTTGTATTTCATTTATACATAATTAATATATTTTTAGGCACCGACTATGGTGCTTGGGATTTCATTAACATCCAAGGAGCTATACTCTACAGATTAAGCAAAAATAGCAGCGCTATTTTATAGTATACCATCAAAACTTTTTTTTAAATTCAAAGCACTAGATTCTGTAGAAATTGATACATGGGAATGTGTTTCCTAGTGATGCAAACAAATGCATTCATTTCTAATTGATAAATAATCACATGCATACACGCTGTGCATGAATAAAAAACCTCCCTAAATACTAACACGTTAGCCAGTTAAATATAAATTAAATGAGTTTATACCCCTCCATGCGCCATTTGTGCAGGTTATTTGATCACCATTGGTAGAGAGTGCAAAAAATTAGAAAGCTAATTGGCCTCACAAAACCCTCATCAGCCTACCCTTAGGCGAACCAATACACAAATATCAATTATTGCCTCTGCAATGTCTTGTTTGTCCGCTTTTTAAAGTAGCCAACACCCCATACACAAGCAATACTAATTTCACACTGGTGTATTTTATATCCAAGCAGTAATATGCCACAGAGTGACAGGATGAAAGCTTGTGGATATGTAAAATCTTTGCAAGGAACAACTGGGGACAAAATATAATTTTTTCACCTTGTCCAAACCATTCAGCTGCTTGGTTTTGAAGTACTGGCCAAAGCATGGACTCCGGGGAATGCATTGTACATAGAGCCATTGATTTGGGACAAACTCAGTGGTCAAAGCAAAGATAGCATATGGTGTCAGAGCTTTGGGAGCAATTTGCTAAACCACGAAAACCATGAGAAATGAGAGGAAAGTCTTGTTACAGCATTTAGGAAACACCTTTTATATAGAGCATATTCACAAGGCCACAGAGGGTGGTTTGGGCTTCTCTCTCCCTCTGCTCATCTTTCTAATTTTCCATTGTAATATTATAGCACAAATGTGCATGTCATTTGCACAAGCAAGACATTAAAAACCTTATTAACAAAGAGATCAAGCCTCCAGTGACCTTTGATTATCTCTCTTCTGGATTGGACCAAAGAGATCCTGCAGCTTACCATTTCAATATTTCTTTCTAACCTCCCACTTCACTCTTAAGCCATCTGCGTAATTACACAGTGTCTCTCACAAGCTTGTAAAATGTGGAATTAGGCATCAGGAACAACACACACTTTGTACAGATACTTACTGATGAAATGTTGATTGGTTAAAATAGGCAACACTAACTTCAGCTTTACTTGCTGAGCAAAAAAGTAGGAAAAACAAACAAAAAAGGCCAGTCTCGCTGACCATTATAATGATGTAGTGGCTTTTGTGAGACAGTAAAGGACCAATTAGAAAGTAAACATGATGCAAGAGGTGCTTGTGAGTTGCTTTTCCTGCTTTTCAAATATACAAAATCACATTTTCAGAACTGCACCTTAAACTCCACTTTCTTAACCTACATAAAGTCTTTCTGTAGAAATGATGCATGGTTTACATGGTGGTTGCAAATGAGAGCAAAGATTATATATTTTTGTTCAAACAAACATCCGTTAATAACGAAGATCAAACCTGCAAGTAATATTCTCAAATATTCATCAATAGGTTATAAAAGTAGCGGTGGTTGATCAGGCAAAAAATATCATCTCCCTATTTCTTTTTTAAAGTTGAATTATGACATCAAGATTGTTTTTTCACGTTGGTTTTCAGTAATTTGCAGCAGAACAGAGAAGCCAAAATAATTTTTCTACCTATAAAAATCTAGCGCAACAAAAACAGAAATGACAGGAAACCTAAGGAAACCCATGCAGACACAGGGAGGACATGCAGACTCCAAACAGAAAGGAGCGCTGCATGTCCTCCCCGTGTCTGCGTGGGTTTCCGTAGGTTTCCTCCCATAGTCCAAAGATGTGTTAGGTTAATTGGGGTCTTTAAAGTGACCCTTAGTGTGCATGTGTGAATTGGTGCCCTGTCTAGGGTTGTTCCTGCCCTTGAGTACATAGTTGCCGGGTAGGCACCAGCTGGCCTGCAACCCCGTGTAGATTAAGCGGAAGATAATTTTGAAAAAAAAAACTTAAAATGAATGACTATATCTGTACACCATAAATCACTACTAGTGTTGATTTCGGATTCAACAGCCTTTGTGCAGCACAGATCTCAAAGGAACAGTAGTATTTAAAGATATATCGGTGACTTGGCAAGTAGTGAAAAAGAGAAAACATTGATAGAAATTTGAGTATCAGTTTTTCACCTATTAAAATGCCACAGTGTCAGGTGATGTCTCTGAAAGACCTGCTACTGTCGTTTGATCAAGTTATGTTTCTGGCAGAGTTGTTGTACTGCTATCTGGTTTTAGGCCTGCCCTTGGGAGTGCTTCCTTTTATAAAATGCATTGCAATGTTTCATTAAACGTGTTTAGGCTGCCAACTCGTGTGATCTCTCTGCTAAGGTCCAATATGACCTCTTCTAGCTTGGTGGTAAAAGCTATGCTGATTTATAGCACCAGTTCCTGTGGGCCTTGGTTCAATTTCAAATACAGACATGAACCTAGTGGTTCCTCCAAACCACCAAAACAAGATATTGCCACAATTGTGTAAGCATCTTTTGCAAAAAATTGTTGGTTTTATTTACAAATTTCCCAGCATTATTTTCCAGACTCAAAATATAGTTCATAACATTTTTAAGTGTTTTTATTAGTCAATGTTTTTTGGCATCTTAATGTCATTTCAGCACACTAATAGCTATGTGTATGGCATATTAATGTTTGCTATTATACACTTCTATTGTAGCTCATTTAGTGTCCGGGATAAAAGGTTTAGAATTATCCCCCCATAGTTTAAAAGGCATCAACAAAAGTAAGAAAAAAATATGAAGGTCTTATTCAATCAGAGTCAAGTGTATGACAGTCTATACCAATGTGTCTGACTGTTAATGGCGTTTGGCAAATTGAATGGTTTGCTGTTTCTGCCATGGTGAGATTGTGCCTGTGGGTCAGAGTTGCCAAAGCGAGAGTTGCAAAGAGTTGCATCTTTATAAATGGCTTGATTAAAATCTATGGTCCAGTGTTCTGTCTGCTTTGGAAATGTCTGAAAATATTATGTGCAGCCTATTTTGGGTTTTTGCAGATATTGGAAAAAATGGAGATCTAATTAAGAGTTGGGGCCAAATAGTCTGAAACCACTAGTGAAAATACAAGTATGGATCTTTGTGGAGAAGGATATACACTGCAGCAGGATGATTACCAAGACATGACTCAAAACTCTGCACCAACTACTTGCAGACAAAAGAACATGAAGTGCTGACTGTCATCGCCTACCTCGAAGAAGGAAGACAAAGAAAACCAAGCATTCAGTAGCTTCATGAGATTTTCTTTGTTTGCCTGTTCATCTCAACACCAGTCATATACACACGCACGCACGCACGCGCACGCGCACGCACGCACGCACGCACACGCACACGCACACGCACACGCACACGCACACAAACAGGAGTACCCGGGGTAAACCTATGCAGACATGGGGGAGGACATGCAGACTCCACACAGAAAGGACCCAGGCCGCTCCACCCTGGGATTGAACCTAGGACCCACAGAGCCATCGTGCTACTCCTAGATATTCTTTGAAATACTGTGATATCATACTGGGGATAACATGGCTCATTCAATTTTTCACAAATGTGGGAGTCCAAGCCAGCTCAAGTGCATGATCTCAAGCCACCAATCCATCGTCCACTCACACTAGGAATTAAGTGTCCCAACCACACTAGGGACACAGAGACACCAATTAACCTAATGCACGTCTTTGCACTATGGGGGGAACCTGGGGAACCTGCAGTAAACCCACACAGAAAGGGGCCTTGCCTCAGGACCTTCTCGAATCTGAGAGGCAACAGTGCTACCCACTGAGCCACCGTACCATCCTATATCCGATATGCAAATTGTTCAGCTTTTCAGATGGCTTGTATGAATTGCAATGACTGTACCTTATTTTCCACAAGCAAAACAAGACGGCACATATTAAGAACTACATCATTGTAAATATAGAGGAAACAGGGAGCACAAATGCAAAAAAACCCCAAAAAAACGTAAAAAAAAAAAAGTAGCACTTACCGATAGCCAAGGTCATGACCTTGAGCTTGTTGCGTACCAGTTTAACCACCATGCTCTTCTGGAGTGGAGTAGAGCGACAGCACAGCACTGACCGGCAGCTCCGAGCCACAGCCAGGAACTTGTCCTCCAAACTCTTATCCAGTGCGTACGCCAGAGTGCGCCCATCAATCACCAAACCCAGCCGATGCACCAGGAATGTGCCAGAGTGGCTGGAGGAGGCCGGATAGGGGAAGTGGACTGTAGTGTAGCCCTGCTGAAAAGCCCGGGCCATGTGGGGGTCAGCAGAGGAGTTGCAGAGAAATTTGGCCTGAATGTAGTGAAGACTTTCATCTAGCAGCACAGCGCAAGCCTCCTGTTGAAAACACAAACAGAAGTGAGTCAGAAGGAGACAAGTGTAATTAAACTGAACTGAACAAGCCTCATTTATCCCCAAGGGAGCAATCAATTGCATCACATATTGACCATTATCATCAACACAGCTGGAAAGACATGTGAACAAAGTAGGGGGAACATGTTTTCAAAGTAAATAAGAGGAAATAAGAATGCACTACGCTCAGTAAATCTCCAGGACACTGGGCAGCATCTGGCCAACACCTAGAGCAACTGAACAGAAGGTGGAGTCAGCTCAGGAATGCATGAATTAAAGCCAAGCACAATATTTACATTTCCAGAGATACCAAGCACAATTTCATCCAATATATCGACTGGATGATTCCGAGACCAGAGTGCTCACTGTACATCAGTACATGCCTACATGAGAATCAAGAAAAATGCTACACATTGCTTTCGCCTCCTTACTGTAGACATACAAGCTTCAAAAGATTACCTCCTGCAGAGTCTTAACTAATATCACCAAATATTACTTTTAAGTGACGTAGAAAAATACAGTACTGTGCAAGTCTTCTGCCTCCATTAGATTATTTGTTTTAGCAATCATATAATGACCATAAAACACATGGTCGACAACTAGACCAATAAATTTTAAAATGGATTTGCCACTTCATCATACTCATTTGCACCGATCTTTTCATGAGTTTTAGAATGTATTAGCCTTTTTACTCTGTTCTCTTTCCCAAAAGTGCTTTTTTGGTTGTTACCCTTCCAAAAGGGTTAATGAAGCTGCCAAATGCTGCTATTGCTCAAGTGTAAGGTGAAGGCCCACTAAGTACAGTGTACCCTCATTTATCGCAGGGGTTATGTCCCAGGACCACCCGCAATAAACGAAAATCCGTGAAGTAGGGATGCTTTATTTATTTAAGTATTTATACACTTTAGCTGTAGAACTTGCAGAACGTTTGGGTGCCATCATAGGGCTTGAATAAATTCAGTCTATAATGAAACTTTCACAAAGTGAACACTCAGGCGGCCGATGCTCTAGTCTTACTTCTCGTTTTTGGTGAGAATTCATCCGCTGAATAAATACGCTATTGAACGGTTTTTAACTGTTGAGTAATCAAGCAACACGCTGAAGTAATGGTCCTACACATTAAGTAGCTACAAGTGCTATTTACTGTAAATCATAGAATTTTATTATTTATAACATTCCTTTATTGTTAGAATTAATATTTTAAATATTTTTTTTAAATATATTTTGTGATTTTATAAATGTACAAATTCCGCAAAAACCTGGAAACCGCGATATATATTTTCCATTAATATTTTTTGGAAAACTCGTGATGCACCGAGGCCGCGAAAGTAATCAATACACACTTGCTAAAACAATATTATCTTTTATCTACTGGCTAAGACTTTTGCACATTAAAATACCATTAAAATTCCAGCAATCCCACTAGAAGTAGTAGTATGGACAACAATACAGTGTTTTGAAAACACTTTAG
This sequence comes from Parotocinclus maculicauda, assembly GCA_034780255.1. Lineage (NCBI taxonomy): Eukaryota > Metazoa > Chordata > Actinopteri > Siluriformes > Loricariidae > Parotocinclus > Parotocinclus maculicauda. The sequence goes on from JAUZSU010119678.1 coordinate 6,879, forward strand.
TCATAATTCATAAATTTTGTTGTCCAATTGTTCCTAGTCAGGGCTGCTGGAAAGTCGGGGCCTAGGTGGTGACACAGACTGCAAGGCAGGAACAACCCTAGAAAGGGGCCCCAGTCCATCGAAGGGCAAAATGTTCTTGGTAATAATAATAGCTTTTGAAGAAATTACTAATTGAAAACATTCTTTTAAAATGATTATGGTTCTTGGTAGCAACAGCAAGCAGAGGGAAGTAAGAAACCAGAGCTGCAAATCCAAGCCAAACCTGGGAGTCAGCATTGAGTGTGATGATCTCCTCCTCCGGATCCAGGAGCTTGCAGGCATATGCGATGTTAATGGCCGTCTCCTGTTTATCACCAGTCAGAACCCAGATCTGGAGACCTGCTTTCCTTAGAGCGGCGATGGTCTCTGGTACGCCATCCTGCAGTCTGTCCTCGATACCCGTTGCTCCTGAGTGTGCACAGGCAGGCCAAAAAAAAACCAATTAAAAATTAAATCAGAGCTGCATATTAGCATACACAGACATTAGTTTTGTGACTTGCAAAGGGTTTTACATGTAGTTGATTTCACTTACAAGATTTGTAATGCAAATAAACCCAACTTTTAAAGCTGGGTGTGTATTGTTTTTGTAATGAGTGTGCATAATCACAGCAGATCACAGCTATTAATGATTATCTATGGAATATTTTGAACAATTGAAAACATAGCACACATCACATGTACTATGACTGCAGAAAATGTCTTCTGAAAAAGGTCACATTTGAGATTTAATGTTTCTTAAAAACAAAAAACAAATACCTTGCACTTAGAAAAAACTTATTTAAAACAAGGCAATGTGAAAACAAACCTTGTAAAAAAAAATATTTAAATCACTTTTCAAAGTGCATTTTTAACAATTTGTTTAAACCCACCTTTGTATTACATTAGGAAATACGGTCTTATTTCTTTGCATATTCTTGAATCCTTTTCATATTGTGCAGCGTTTATGAATATTTTGTAATATAGTTGTTGAATATTTGTGTCTTTATATTCGGTAGCATTAATGTGAAATTGCTCCAAATAGTGAAAGAGACTGGCGTCATTGCTGTTGGTTGATTGAATTAATTTTTTATTAACTGCCCAGCTCAATTCCGGAACCTTAACCGCTAGGCTACCTGACTACATGGACGAGCCCCACAGAGTGCATTTATGCAACTTGAAGTTGCTGACAGCTCCCAGCAGGCAAGACTATCCCTGCTCAACTCAAACACATCTCTACCACTAAAAGTCGATGTCTCTTACCTAACAAATGGAGGTCAGTCTCAAGTCGCAGCGCAGACTCAAACAGCAGCTCCTCTCTTCCCTGGATGGCCGTTTCTGCTTCAAGGTGACCCCGCAACCAACATGCATACTCTTCCTTGCTCATGACCTAAAAAAGAAGGTAATTGTACAGCTAACTACAAAAAAATATCTGTATAAGCAGTATGAAATTCTTCAATCTTGGTGCTGACCAGGTTGGTTGTTCAGTCAAAGGCCTCACAAGACAGCAAACGGCACTGCAAATGGAACACTGGAATTTGAACACCAACACAATTTGGATATGGAATGGTCTATCAGAACTATTTCTTCCCTCTCAAGGATGAACGGAATTTCAAATTTTGAACATGGGCACCCTAAAGAAAACACTTAAATGGTGCAATCTTCCAAAGACTACATGCATAGAAGGGACCAGTTGGGTGACCAAAACGATCAAATCACAATAAAACGCTAAAGAACTGTGGGACAATTTGATCATTTTGGGGGTCAGGAACATATTAATGCCATTTACATTATGTGTTAAGGGAAAATCAAGGGTAACCAATAAAGATTGCGCTCCAAGGTTCCACTGTACTTAGCACAGATGTATTGTGTAAAATCACTGACTGTAGCAACCACGTCCTTATTCCCAAACAGCTTGCTGACAGAACACTGGGTTTTCATGGCAGAGCGAATGCATTTAAGATTTAATGCATGCTTAAGATGACTATGTGAATTACACCGCTTCTCCACTCATTGTACACAGCTATTGGACTCTATAGAGATGTGATAGGTTAACATCATCTCTTCACCTCCCACTTTCACAGAGAGTCTGAAGAGGTGAATCCCATAGCTTTCACACCAAAGGAGTGAATCTAGCTGGAGATTGCAAGCTTGGTCCAGTCAACTGGAGAGGCTGAGAGGTAGTGTAGCACCTCATGCAGGTAGTGGGGTTCAGAACCATGAACCACCTTAAACAGCATGGTATTAAATGGGTAACCAATTAAGCTCTTGGAGAACAGGAGTAATGTGAACAGATTTTACCTGCCAATAACCTGGCTGCCGTACTTTTAACTCTCTGCAGTTTAAAGAGTAATGTAACAAGTAATCAAACTGAACATGTGTAAAACACTTGCTCTCTTCATGTAACTGTTTTCGTGAATTTTTGGTTTAAGCAGATCATGGAGCTATTTTAATTGTTATTGATGAATCAGTAATAATTGCCCACCACTGAACCCCACAGTTGTATTACAAAACCTGCAAACAAATAATAATAATAAATACCGCGCACTCGCACACTAAGGTAAAGGTGAGTTACCACCCCACAGCATCATGTGACCATCTGTGCAAGACTTACCTTTTTGGCAATACACAGAGTTCGAAGTCCACGAGCAGCATAGAGGTTTAGGTAGTTCTGCGTTTTGTACAAAATCTTTCTTTGCCGTTTGCCCTTGGAATCATCTGCGAATGACAGGGCACAAATTTTAGGTATTTAACCTGATGGCCCCAGCCTATTTTCGCACACAAAAAACAAGCACCGTTTACTGAACTTGGCTGCACTGTGAAGGCTCAGTTTGTGACACATGCAGTCACAGGAAGAACAATTTTGCTAATGACTGCCTGCTTTTGCCAAACTGACACCACCCATGGCCCCGAATTCTAACATTAAGGTATAATGGGAGATGGCAGATGGCTCTGACAGGTAAGCGATGTAAACAAGTTCAGCCAGAGGGCTCTGCAGCCCCTTCCTTGCTTAACTACATTATTTTTTTCCTGGCAAGAAAACCACAACACAGCACGACTCAACACGGCCAAAGAGCTGCCAAGCAAAGTGGGCGAAAGTGCCAAATCTTTCTTTTCCCACCCAATGATTCATCAGCAGGCTGTGTAATGTTCACTTTGCCAAGATAACTTGTTTTTCTGCGCCGAGGAGACTCACTAAGTCTACTGGTCCTTTCACCACCTGCTTCTCACAGCAATATAACAGACAACAACCCTGTCTCATGGCATTTTGAGGCATTGTTTTCAGCATTTCAAATATTATATTGTCTAGACATGGACTAAGGACATCAAGATTATTAATTTAACTACAGCCAAAAGAAAAATCGAGCCGTCTAACGCAATTATGTAGCAATTATTTAGCGATTCCAGACAATCATAACACAACTGGCAATTGTAGTACAACAATTGTACTATAAAATGAAAAACTACAGAGGTGCACTGCATAACATCTGTACAGACTAAATGTGTAGTCTGATAAGGTTACTATCCTTATTATTAGCGTAATTAACCTATTTAACCAACGTATTACCTTTCCAGATACATTAACTGTTGTCATACAGCAGTTTTAATGATAAACACAGCAACGCAACCACTGGTACAGACAGTTTTATTAAACACCAATGCGACATCGGCGTGAGCAGACTGTCGATAAACTGACGCACGCAGGAGAGAAACAAGCATAAGAAGTAGAGTTGAGTCTTTGCAATGCAGCATACCAGACAAACAAGCAGAGCAACAGAAACTGTTTCTTTAAAACAGAGCACCAGAGTTAGATTTGCATCTCACAGTTTCTGCACGTTTCTCAGTTCACTGGTCTCTAGTGAAATCTGAGTACTACTGAGTATTTGCTATTAGTACTAAATGAAATTAACTGTGACTACTCAAAAGGCATCACATGCGGTACATGCACGTTAGTAATGGTAGAACTTTAGTTTAATTAAGATCACTTTTTAGCACCAATAGCCCTTCAATGAAAGACAGAAGGTTACGTTAACATTCAAGGTTATTAACACATCAACACTCTGGTGGAGGGTATTTTAGCATAATCCATTAACCTAATGCATGTCTTTAGACTGTGGGAGGAGCACCCAGAGTAAACTTATGCAGAGGACACTAACAACACAAAGGACCCACGTTACTCCATGCTGGGATCAAACCCAGCACCTTCTTGTTGTGAGGTGAGGTGAGGTGTTAAAGTGAAATGATAAACATGACTATATAACATTCTAACAACTGATTCAGCAGACTCCGATATAACAACATCGCATGAAAACTTACAACATAAGACATCTGTTCAAACAACTTAAGAGATTCACAGAGATAATGCAAATCAAATATGTCTTTATATACACTGCTCACAAAAATTAGGGGATATTTTATAATGAACATTAAGTGATTAGCAAGTGAGTAGCAAGCGAGTAGCAAGCGATATATTCATGAGGGTGAATAGAAGTATGCTAAACTGGACGAGAGTACCACACTGACTGTTCAGTAGGTTCTATAGTCACCCAAGACTGCGAAAACACACTGGCAGTGATGGGGCATGGACAGGATCAGATTATCCAGCAGTTTTTGTGAGATCTTTTCATATTAATTTTGAAATATCCCCTATTTTTCATGCGCAGTGTAATTTATCTAATTTAATTATCAACAAATTTTAATACATGTTATTAAACAGACACTCTTATCCAGAGTGACTTACAACTGATATAGTTGTACAATACAAGCAATTGTGGTTTAAGAGCCTTGCTCAAGAACCCAACAGTGGCAACTTGGCAGGGTGATATTTGAACCCTACCTTCACATGTAATTAACTTTTATAAGAAAGGTGCAAACAATACTAAAGGAAACCATACATTACCAGTTCCCTTGCTGTTACACAAAAACAAGAGACAAGAACTGGGACAAAGAATGGGGCCAAATTTGCATTTTCAAATTAATACGGACAGATGAACCTTTTCTGTTGTTCAGATGTTTTTTCTCCCTCTCATTCACTGAAAGGGGCCATTGTAAATAGCAGTGCACGTCTCATGTTAACTCACTGAACAGAGATTTTACAGGAAGAGACTACGGGCATACCATTTATACTTCTTTACTTGCATACAACTTTTATAAACATGCCATTGCAATTTCAATTGTATATCATGTTCTGTCTTTCTAGTCTGTAAAAATAAGTTTTTAAAGTTTGTATTATTAATTAATAGTGTAGTTATACTAATGCATGTTATTTTGTGCTGCGACACTGCTACAGTAATGATTCCTTCTCTTGCATTAAACTATCCATTCTTTACATCAACCCATCAGTTATTCTACCCATCTCACACATTCCATCCACTAGGGGTTTATTGATTGCCCTGATCAGTCAAGGTAATGACATCATTCTTTGGTGTACATAGTCGTCTGAAAAATGCCTATGTGCAAAGACTGATTAACACAATGCAGAACCAAATATCACACATGCAAGATCCACTCAGAAACAGCTGCAAGTTTGTAACACCATTCCATGCTAAGCTAGCTCAAAGCTGTCTTGCATCTGAGTCAGTCACACTATAGTGAGTGCAAACAACACGCAGGAGCTAGCAGACCTGCCGCCTTCTATGCAATCAGCTGCATGAGAAAATTTCAAACTCCCAGTCAACCAAGACAGCAGTAGGGTAGGAGTGGTAGATCAGCTAAGAAAGGCGTGTCTGCGTTTTAGGGTGTGTGTGGAAAAGCACAAAAACCATGTTGGCACATATTCGAGAGCATCACCCCAGTTGTTTGTTATAAGCCCTACATGGAAATATGACCATTGTGATTGCATACACATACACAAAATGCAATACAGGCTGCACTACCTACCTCAGACAGGCCAACGTGTTTGCAGCGTTTAAGGACCATTCTGTGATGTAGTTCTGTAAAGTAGTACTATTTACAAAAGGACAGATTTGCACTGTGACGATGTTTTGCCGAACTACCACCCCCCCCTTCACGCAGGGGGAGACAAAATCACCGGGTAGTGAGGCTGAACATATTAAGGTGTGGATGTACCATGCTGATGCTTCCAGTTCAGTTCAAATTGCCGTACTTTATTGACTTGCAGTGGAGAGACACACCGAAAAAAAAAAGATAGTCTAGCTCTAACTTAATCCTTGCGCCATACCACAGCGTCAGGTGAATCTGCTCGAGCTCTACCCCCAAAAGTCAAACCCCATAGTATGCCTTTCTCCCCTCCCTTATAGGTCAAGCCCCACCCCTTTAATTGAAATATACCATTCCCCTTTCTCAGGGTCTGCCAACCTCTGAGGCAAAGTGATCAATTTAAGAACAGCTAAGCACCGTGCAATATACAACTACTAATCATCTGCTTTACCCAAACACACAGACATACCTTCTCCATAAAAGTGTTACCTAACCCACCCCCAATGGGTAAGCTGTAGGCCCTACAGCCTAACCTAAGGAGTGGGTTATCCCCTTACAAGAAACAAGCACATGAAAAAAATAAACAAAATAAATCACGACAAACATACGACAAGCAGATATAACAGGTAAGTATATCACACATACACTGCTGGTGATAGGCAAGAACACCTTGTTCTCAGCACATGCACATAGAACAAGCTATAGTCTAAATGAGAGCTAGTGAACAAGCAAGCACAGGAGTGGGGATAATAGACAAGCACACAGAAGCACAGACACACAAACACACGACTTGCTATTCTTGTGGGGTTTTCCATTGACATTGATGACAACGAACAACTACTACAACTAAATAATTCTTTAAAACTCACAATTAAGCAAACGTAATCAAACAATGATCATTCATTGATCAAAAGGTATTAAAATGGTGTATACCTGTATAAGACACAATGATATTAAACCTAGTCTTATGCATTTGCTACCCATTGTACTGAACTGTTATGTCCAAATTGTGCTATAAACTAAACTGCTAAACAACATTACTAACATCCACCCTTTTTATTAGTTTCATACATGCATCTCATGTGTTGAATCCATCAGATCCATTCTCTCCATCAGTCCCATCCATCTACTACACCCATTTTTAGAAATAGCAAAGAGTCCAGCCAACCAAATCATCCCTCTATCCATCACAGCCATCCAATTTGTGCATCTTGTACATATGATATCTTAATCACTTGTATTGATACATTCTATTAGTGCTCTCATTATAATACATCCTTCACAAATCCTTCATGAATTACCCTCATACCCTATTCATGCCATCCTTCCAGGTTGATGTTTTATCTCTTCAGGTCTTTCACGCATCTAATACTGACCATCAGTCCTTTTCTTAACACATTACTTCAGAATAAAACAGTATTTTTTTAATAGTATGAAGCTCAGTCCATACCTGTAGCAGGAGGTCTGATGAGGTCCATTATGACAGAGTCAGCTCCTTTAGTGTATACTGTGATCTGCTCAGTGAGCGGGTGACGCACCACCACTGACATACGTTTGCGGGTGGAGTCGAAGCCCAGAGTGTGCAGCAGTTCAAAGCTCAGCTTTCCTACATGTGGCAGCTCCACAGCCACTTGATCGGCCAGTCGGCCCACTAGAGAGCACTTGTATGCTCGGGCAGCATAGACCAGTGCTGCTTCATCTGGAGACTCTGCCTCATAGCGCAGTTCGTACTCCTCTCGAGCACAAGTCTTGGCTGGTTCGCAGCCGTGTGTCACAGGGCTGAAAGCCTGCTGTAGACGCTCCTCATCCAAACTGGTGAGGGTATTCTCAGCTGACGGAGAGGACAGCAAACTGATGCCAGCACGTTGAGATGAGCGGTTTGTGGCCAGGCTGGATGAGCTGCTGCTATTAGAGCCCGAGGTCAGACGACTTGGCGTGAAGCGTTTGATGAAGTCCTCAATGGTCTTCACCGGAGACTTCAACTCAAAACGACGCACCTGTAGAGATGTGCAACAACCATTACAACATTCAGCTTGTGGAGCTGTGAACTTTGCAGAAAATACACCAAGTTAATTAATTTAATCTTAGATGTTAGGAGTTGGTACAGTGGCTCGATGGGTAGCACTGTTGCATCACAGCGCATTTCATCATCTTCATGCAGCCTCATCATGTACTATAATGCACTTTGTGCCCTTTTTTGCATCTCGTTGCACCCCTAGAAAATACTGCACCATGTTGTACCGCTCACATAAATTAGGGGATACCCCAAAATGAAATATCCCCTGATTTTTGTGAGCAGTCTATGTAGGGGCTTTAAGCTTCCATAGATGTTGGTATCCGTGGAGAGTTGTGGATCCAAACCCTGTGGCTGCCTGTACTTTGGATAATTTTATCTTGTCTATCTTGTACCTGGCATTTTAAACTTCACACAAACGAATGTAACTTATTCATCCTCTAGCCATTGCGTACACAAGTCTTGGTTCATCACAATTTAGTTTATATAATCCACATTACTCAGTATTAGTTTGAACATAGCAAAAAATGTCTTCAAACAAAATTTTAATTACATTTAGTTCCTGATGAATGTATCAGATAAGAATGCAAGATCTAATCAGCCACTGGTTCACATTTGATGATAAAAAATACATTTTAAGAAAAACCTTTGAACCGTGGCATTGCAGATAAATTTGCAGAGGCAAGACCAAAATCCTTGGCTAATTAATTAAATCTAGACATTTTCTATCCAGAATTTAAACCAGTCATGTGTTCGTCTTAATTGATGTAAAAACCATGTTCTTCCCATCTCTCAACACTAGCTTAAACACAAACAGAGAAGAAACAGAAAATCACAGGATGCCCTATGACTTGCCAGTTCTGCTACAAAAATGTGTACTTCTGAGCTCAGGTCTGGGTCCGACTTTTCTGTGCTAAAGAATACAGATATCCATATTGTTTTTGTTCCCCTTCTTATTTTATACGGGTGAGTTGAGTTCATCATGCAGCACTGCAGTAGTGATCTCTATACCACCCAGCAATAGACTGGGATCCCATTCTTACTCCAGATACCTTGCACGTCTCACACACACTTGTGAGAAGGAAAGAACAGGGTTAAAACATAAAACATTTTAAAACATGGTCATCTCTCAGCTCCAAAAGATGCCCAGTTCTATTCCTAGCCCATACTGTGGGTTTCCTTGTTTTTTTTCCCCCCACAGTCCAAAAAATGTAATAGGTAAACAAAAGATATCTTTGTATGTTGTATATTGCAATACATGTTGTCACAATGTGACATTACTGCAATTTCTCTTGTTGGGAATGTACTCACTTTCTGGCGAGGTTGATCTGGTGATGACACGACCACAGTGTTGCAGATTGTAAGAGCGATGAAAAAATCAAAAACGTCGCAGAGGTCAGGTGGGATCTGACTAAAGAGCTGACTGTGGAAGCGCATGAACTCCATTTGACTGCCACATTCATTTACCTTATCGAGCAGCTGAGGGTCTGGAGTGATGTCTTTTTCCTAAAACACAATCCATCAAACAGAGGTTAACCCACTCTGAAAGCAGGATCCGATTTTTATTCTTGCAACTGTACTTTGCGTTCCTTGACTCTCCTCTCCCTCTCCTACCCATATACAAAGAGGAAAAAGGTCTACCTCAAGGGCCCAACAGAGGTAACTAGGCAGAGATGGGATATGAACTGTCAGATTAACAGTCTAAAGCCTAATCACCAAGTTGCCGCTGTCCACTACCACTGCGTCGTTTGTCAGTGTCGGACAAGGTGATATAGTCTTTTAAGCAGACCATTACACATTCTTGAAAGGTTCCTGCTGCACTACACAAATAAAATTTGCCCAGCAATTCTCTTTGTGCATTACTTGCCACCTTTCTGAAATGAATCACTCAGTTTTACTGAATGTTAAACATGGGAGGGGAGGGGGGGAAGAGATGAACAGTGTCAAGTCAGTGCCAAATCCATCTTGGTGAATGCAATGCTGTGTGTGTACGCCAGAAAAACAAAAGGTGACGGCATTTAAGAATTTGCACATTGAAGTAAGAGGCATTTGATTAACATCACGGTATACTGCATTACTTAACCCCACGTCTAGTTAATCAGAGATTTACAAGTGCTCGTAAAAAAGTATTTTGTATATTTTGGATCCACGTAAGTAAAACCTTTTTTTCCCCGACTGTGATGTGCTAAATATAGATACAGTAGTACCTTGGTTCTTAACCCTCTCAGAACCCGTTGAAACTAAATTTCACGATTCAGTTTAGTTGGACTGTAGTGGCCTAGCGATTAAGGACTATGGAACTTAACTCTGCAGGACTGCAACAGTTGGATCCATGAGCAAGGCTGTTAAACCACAATTGCTTGGCTTGTAAAACTGTATCAGTTGTAAGTTGCTCTGGTAACGGGCATCTGCTAAATGACAATGACCCATTCAGTTATTGAGTGTCACAATAGCCCTTTCTCAGCGAATATCTTCACTGTAAGACACCAATAAAGTAAGTGTTTTACTTTTCCCTTTCAAGTACTTAATGTTTGCAGATGATACATGTAGTTATAGTACAAACCATTACATACCCTCAATAAAATGTGCTGTTTTAAGAACACACTGTTAAAGAACACTTAATTTTTTTTACTTCAAGTACATTTAGTTGTACTTTATAAAAGTCATGCTTTAACTTATGAGTACTTGCATAGTAGTACTTTTACTGAAGCATAGAACTTCTGACACCTCTGCCACTTCCACTGATGGACAAGGTAGATATTAATTTCAAACTGAACCTATAAGGTAGATGTATTTAATAAACTGGCCAGTGACTGTAAGCACAACGAAAGTGCATTAAATAACTTGGATTAAATACAACTGTCTGTAAGCAAAGGGCACGACTGATTTGATTAATGTCCATTTCAGAAACAATCCTGGTCAGCATATATTGGTTAGTAAAGTGTCACATTCCTTTACTATATAAAATACTAAGTGTATAGTGTGCATGTAGACTGACCATTGGGCTGCTAAAGGCTGTATGTTTGGACAGAATGCTGGCTCGTTTGGCCTCAGCACGGCTTCCTGTGCGACGATGAGATTTGGTACTCTGAGATCTTAGCACTACTTTGCCACTGTGCTGGCTGCAGAAACTCTCTCTTCGTGGTAGAGTTCCACCATGAGACACACACTCTTCCTCTTCAGAATCCACCTCCTGGTACATCATAGCCAGCCTCTTCGCTGTAGGGTTAAAGCAATTCGTACAAGCTAAATACAACTCGTATTAAGCAAGGTACAAAATTAGTTAATTAATTTAAAAATTAGTTCTGCCAAACACGGCCTTTTTTGAATAAAAAGGAATGTTTTTGTTTTTATCACTTACATTCAGAGCATTTAAAACTGTTTACCTAGGAGCACTGGTGATTTGATTTTAACTAAATAGGAACACTCAAAAGTCTACAAACCCGTTTGTTTCATTTGAAGCGTTTACTTTATTCTCCAGATTATGCATGAGAAAAAATGTTTGTTCAGCACTGCACGGGACAAGACGAAATGAAAGCTGTATAAAAAGAGTTCGGCCTATATGATAATGTCAAAGTACACAGAGTGAACAGTTTGAGTAATCCTAAAGCAACGTTGGGGACACTACAGGTGTATACTGGACATTGTCCTACATCATATTACATACAGTGCATCCGGAAAGTATTCACAGCGCTTTACTTTTTCCACATTTTGTTACGTTACAGCCTTATTCCAAATTG
>JAUZSU010119688.1:0-18587 GCA_034780255.1 Parotocinclus maculicauda
CACACACACACACACACACACACACACAGGCACATTTAAATGAGCATAGAGCAGCCAAATGCTTCACTATAACTTCTGTAAATACACAGTACTTTTTCAAAGGCCTCCATTAGACTAAATGTTAGAATTAGACCATTAGACAAGTTAGAATACAACAAGAAAGTGATGGGCATTTAGTGTTTGTTTAATTTGTTTATTGTCACTTTTTTCAAATTATTTAAAAACAGATGCAAGGTTACGTCTTACAGTTGAGAAAAGCAGTAGCGGGCAGCATCATTAGGAGGTTAACTTAATTATTTAGATATGCTTGATCAGGCATGATCTTTTGGAAGATAAATATTTGAGTCCAGTTGTTGAACATTGCATGAGTAAGGTGCTTAACACACAATGTCTTAAATGGAATACCTGTGTCAGTTGTAATTGCTAAATTGCCAAATGTAAATGCATTTGCCTGTGATTCTTTAAGAAGTAATGCTTTAATTAGATGAATTGGAGGCACGGTGGCTCTGTGGGTAGCATTGCTGCCTAACAGCAAGAAGGTCCCGGGTTCAATCCCAGGGTGGAGCGGCCTGGGTCCTCCCCGTTTCTGTGTGGGGTTACTCCGGTTTCCTTCCACAGTCCAAAGACATGCGTGTTAAGTTAATCGATGACTCTAAATTGGCATTGACTTGTGTTTATATATATATGACTAATCTTGAGATAAACTTGTGTGTGGTTATAACATCGCTGAGATGGCCACTGATGCCGATAGTGACGTTAAAGAAGCCAAATAAGCAAACAAAATGACTTAGATGGATGGGTGGATTTGTTGCCATGCTTTAGATCTACAACTCTGTTTGACCACCTGAGTACTGAAACTTTTCCATTCTGTTGACAGTGGTCTCTGACAGGACTGCAATTATTATGAACTATCAAAACTATTCCATGGCAGCTTTACTGGTGTTGTAGTACGGCCCTGATCTCAAGATCATAATGAGCAGTCTCTAACTCATTTGGGGTAAGGTGAACTTGTTGTCAAGACCGGCCAAGTCCAATGAATCAGTCTGAGGATGAATCGGTTTTTAGGAGTGTACTGTTTTCTATAGTTATTAAACATTTCTGTTTTGTTGAACAAAATGTATCAGTTATTTCTCTACATGCCTAAATAAAATCTGAACTCTGCTTGGCTAACAGATAAAACAAGTTCCTGCTCTTCTCGTTTAGTATCCAGTCAATTAATGTTTTATTTTGAATAATCTGGCATTAAGACTTCAAATGCATTATCGCTCGTTTACTCTAATTTACCATGTACACAAAATCTGGAATTGTTATTATTATGTTTTCGCATTGAATACTAAAAATGGATAGAATGGATGATGTTGCTATATACAGTTGACTTTATGTAACAATTCTGATTAAGCTTGAGATAAGGGAAACAGAATCATCAACATCACTTTTAGTTACAAAAGGTAAATTGCCTTAGTTTGGCTACTACTATAATTACCAATCATTTTAGGCTGTATTTTATGTATCATATATTTATTATATATTTGACCAAATATATGATGAAATATAGTATTATTTATTAATGTATATAATGGATAATGAATGTGAAACAAATTATAAACTCTAATTCTGGTCTCCATGTGGGACAAGAAGCGTTTTATGGCAGCCCGAAAACTTACTGAGAGACTTGATGATGTTTTGAGATGGATGGAAAGAGTTTATTAGTCCAATGAGAAACAGCATTAATTACATCATGTAGTGCCTGACAAGGGACCAAATTTTACAAATTCATCTTTTACACTTTGTGTTGTTTATTTACTCAGATATACTTTGCTTATTGTTTTTTTATTATTTCTAATATTTCATGCCCCTCTCTCCCTTAAGTGCCTTGCTGAGCTGTTATTGCCCCCCTTTTCTCAATTTTTCAGGACAATTCCTCAGTCTTTTTCCACATCTCCTTCCATATGTATAAACCATCAACCCCCCACCCCTTAGTGGGTTTGTCTTTACACCCACAGGCCGTGGGCTTCTTTTGTATGGACCTCTGTTGCATCAATGGGGAGCTGATCCCTGCTTGACTTTGTTCCATCAGACATGGCCAGTAGTATCTGGGGAGCACCTGGTTAGGCTGGAGGCATCAAAGACTCAGATATGGCTCTCCATGGTAGTATTTGACCGCTACACAACCTGAGCACCCACGCTGCCATGGTTAATAGTAATAATAATAATAATAATAATAATAGAGATCCTTGTTTTTTTCATGTGTTAATCCATCTAATCCTGGCTAGGGTCATGGGGGCTTCAGAGATTTTTTTTTTTCATATGTCTATGTATGAATATTTTGAGTTTAGTTTTTAGTATTTTTAAGATTTTGCTATACTTTTCAGATCTTTATTACCATTCATGTGTCACATAATTAAATAAATACAAATTTTATGTAATGAACAGATCTAATAATTAAAAGAGAAATCATTCCTTACAGTAGCCATTAGCTCATGATCGTTGGGCGGCGGCTAATGTGGAACTTCCTCTTGCCAAATAAATGTCTGCTTCACCATCACATTCTATTAGAGAACAAAAAATCGCCTTTGATAATGTGGAATTCAATAAAGTCTCCTGCTCTGCTTTCCAGCTCTTTTCATTTAGCCAATTCAGACATGGACCACTCTAACATCATCATGAAACAGCTGCCTGCCTGGGCTGGGTGGGTGGGTGGGTGCGTTTTCATGGGGGTGCCTGAGATCATGCGAATTGTAAGATGTGATGTCCCAAGGACAAGAGGGAAATATCCATATCATAATGAAAGGCAACATTAATTGCAGCTACACCTCTGCACTTGAAAGTAATGAGCAGGAGCACGGGGGTGGCCTCAGAGGATTAATTTGTAGTAATATTTTATCAGTGTAGAGAGGGCGTAATTTATTTTCTTTTTTGCATAACCAAACTTTAAAGGTGGGCTGAGGCAGATTTGCAAAATAAAAGTCTACACATGGTGGCAAGTGTGCTTCAGTTTGGCTAAGTGGATTGAAAAAATGAATTTTGGCCGTGCCTAGGGCTTCAATGGCCAAAAGCTCCATGGCCCACTTACATGTGAGGTAACATGAGTACAATTTTAATTTAAAGACCACTTATTCCCCTTGTGGTTTCTATGATAAAGATATCTGACAATAGTAGACCTCTAATTTATGACCAGGCCACTACGCATTAATTGATTTCCACACCCTACACCATTACCAAGGCCTACTCGCATAAGACTGGAGACAATTTATATGCCGTGATTTGTCACATTGATGAGCGTGATTCTATTTTTATTGGTGCGTTTCAACAAAATGAGCCTACAGTAAGTGGGAATCCATTTTCTAATGAGCTTCTTTTTGCTGGATTCATTGAGATTTTCTGACTAGACTGTGGATTATACTAATATGCTTAATATTGTCTGTCTTGTAGCTCAAAAATGCTGCTCATAATCACTTAATGGTCAATTGATTTAGCTCCTCTTGCATTTATCCAAATACTTCAATTCTACAGTTAACAAGTGTGAACTATTTCCTTTCTGTACTCCTAATTACGATAGCTTTGCATTAGTCAGAGACTGAAAGCTGAGCTACATTCATCAAATTCAATATATATTTCACTCAGTTGAAATGAAAAGGGAAATACTGTATGCGGTGATTATTACAAACATCCACATGCTTCTTTTTATGTTAATCACTAGTATGTGACAAATTGGTCCAAAACTTACCTCATTTGTGCTTAGATGTATTTTGAATACAGACCCAAATGGAACAGTTTTTTTTCCATTTTTTAAAAATGTATTACAGGGACTATGTGCATTATAGAGCTATATTTCATTTTGAAATATCCCCTAATTTTTGTGAGCATTTACATTTACGGAATTTAGCAGACGCCCTTATCCAGAGCGACTTACAACTGATACGATCTTACAATCCAAACAATTATGGGTCAAGGGCTTTTCTCAAGGGCCTAACTGTGGCAGCTTGGCAGAGGTGGGATTTGAACCCTGGACCTTCTGGTCCAGAGGCCAGTACTCAGTCCCAGTAAGCAGTATATCTGAATACAACTTTATATACAGAGTGAGTCAAAATTCACAGGACACAGGGTGAGTCAAAATTCACAGTACATGCTGCCAAGACCATTGTTAAGGTTTCTTCGGCAGTAGCAGGCTTTGGACGATCATTACATGGTTTGTTCTCCACAGTCCCGGTTTCTCAGAATTCAGCTATGTGGGATGTAACAGTGCTGTGTGGAATTGGTGATCTTTCTGGGTGTTGGTTGTTGAATTCTGTTTTTATGATACCTGGACATCAAGTTCATCAATTCCATCTTCAGTTACCTGTGATGAACAACAAAAGTTTTTAAATTTCAGTGTGGATAACTTTTAAACCCCAAATATTGAAGCACAGATTGAACCACAGATATTTTCTTTGATATGCTTCATGAACACCTTCCTATTTAAAAAACTTCCCCTAATCCGAAATGGTGACTTTTATTCGTCCATATTCCAGACATAACCTTAAAGATAGGACCCATTACCCATTACTGGCTGGGGTATTCATATATGTAATTTATTTTATTTTTTTATTTATTTTAAAAAACACTGCACATTATGTTTTATGTTATCAGCAATGATCTGCAGTTGACCTTAGCCTGAAGTTGGCCATACACTAAAGTCTACCACATTGTACAGTCAGCTATATCCTACACATTTCTATACCCTAGAGGAGGTCACTGTCTACAGCTGGTCATATGCTAGTAAAGCCCATGTCTTCTGGCCTGCCAAATAGCCCAACCTCTGCGTCAGCAGATCTCACCATACTATTAGCTTTTATTACTTGATTTGGCAGTCGTAGTTATTCATGACAAACAAAGGAACAAAGTTTCATCGAAACGTCACATCAACAGCCAATCAATGCTCTTTATTGCTAAAATAATTGTATTTTTGTGGATGGCACTTGTATAAAGGTGAACAGGGTATTTGCAAGTGTATGTGCCTGTCCTAGTGTAAGCAGTACTATTTCTTATTCTACCCAATTACATATATACATGTATATTCTCTATAACCTGTAAATATATAAACTGGTTTTGCATTCATTCTTTGAGTCTCATTGTTTGACTTGAAGTTGAAGTTGAATCTTGAGACATTTTTGGTTCATCCGGCTGATCTTCCCTACTGTTTGTAGTATTGTATATCATATTTGGCTTCTATCAAACAAAAGTGTCATATTATAACACATATGTGTTATTGCTTTCCCCTATATAGGGCTGCAACAGTACGCTGCTGTATTTTTAGATTTATTGTGAATTTCCATAAATTATAAAGGTTTTACATGAGTATAAGTGTTAAGGATTCCACTCTCGTTCCACACGGTATTGTTTGCACTCAATTTTCATGTGAAAATAACATTTAGATTTACACAACAGTACCACAAAAGACTATGTGACTATTGCAATGACTGGACAATGTCCGTTTTGGTCAATGACCTGTTTCACAGACATACTGTGGTTGTTAAATGATGCATACCTGTACACTAGAGTCAGCCATAGAGGTGGCTATACCCATGCAATCAGCCAGTCAATAGACTTATAGGCTTAAACTGTAGTCTGCCATATCTAAGGAAAATATCCTATCTTACAGTCTGCAACAAATGACATTTTACTGCTCTACATACCCCAAAAAATGCCTCCCATACCCCCCAAAATACTCTTGAATCTGTTAATTCTTGTTGTCAAACCTGTAAAGCGTGGATCTTCTGTTGGATTGCCCATCATTTTGGTATTCTACATGACTTGAAGACTCCTTAACTCTGTAATTTGAGGACCCTAAAGCAAAGCCACATGAGAATCTGTTCTCCGGAGTTAATCACACAGCTCATAATCTTTAATACAGCTTTTAATTAGTCAGCATATAAATCATATTTGCAAAGCTCTTCACCATAACCTAACGTGTCGAAAGGGAGAGCCTGGGTCACTCAGAAAGCACGTACGGCTTTTTCTTGTCCTCATTCTCACCATGCAATCAGATTTCTTCGTGATATGAATGTTTTGATTTAATGAACATTCAGCTGCAAACATCAATATTATTTCTGCATTAGCTCACCTCAGATACAATGACACGTTTCTGTAAATCCGGATGACATAGACAGATTAAAGCCCTGCGCTTGTGTCAACAGGCGGCTCAGAGAACACGGTGCTCTGTTCCAGAGGGTCAATGTGCCAGAGCACTAATTTGTTGACCCTGAAAGTGGAGGGGTTAAAAGTTCAAAGCCCAGCTGTTGGACAGTTTTGTGTGTGCATGTGGGTGAGAGAATGAGAGTGTGTGTTCAGAGGCCAGGCTTGCTCTGCAGGCTCCATTTCTCCTGTCAGAAATGGTAGAAAACCATCAAACTTGGGGGATATGGTCTTCTCACTAAATTGTCCTTTAAATGGGCTGACGAGTAAAATAAGGGATGGGGTAAAAAGGTTTTCACTCATGTAAGAAAGCGAGAAGATATGGTTTATAAATTCAAGCCAATTGTATTATGTCTCATTAGATCCAAAATCTTCATAAAAGTAAAAAAAAGACTAATTTCTGTATGTTTTTGTTTTATTTAAAGTATAAACTAAAAAAAGTCAGAGAAAATCAGAACTTCTTAAGGTGAAAGCCCATGGTGAGGCAGAGCACAGACAAAGACTAACAGAGGAACTCTGACCTGACATGCAGATGGAACACACCTCACCTCAACAGACGCGGGACACAAACCAAGGAAGTTTATTGGGAACCATGACTCTACCTCTGAGCTTTCACACACAGAAACAGGACCAGACTTAACATGACACTTTCATTGTCTGGGCATTCGGTACCTCTGTATCACAACCGGGAACTCATCCCTGGTGGAACTGAGACATGAACAAGGTGGTATGGTTCTTAAGTCTGGGAATACTTCACTCCAGCCGACTTCTGACAAACTTCACCTTACCAAATGTGGGACATAAGCCACCTTAACTCAGTGAGTCTTAGTTTGCAATGGTTTGCCTGTCTAGTTAATATCCTCAGTTATTCCAGGTCTAGGGAGTCTGGTCTCTTGTAGAGAAAGCAGACCAAGGTGCTCCTATGTGAGTGCATTGATTTAAAAATGGGGCATGAACCTGGACCTCAAATTAAGGAACACTTAGTGCTCCTATTAATACTCATAATATACCTGGTCGCCTTGTAACATGCCAGAGCACAATTGTCCCCACTCCTCTGCTGGCCTGTTCGCACATTGCATTTTAACATTCTGGGTTTCAAGCATGCTTATGTCATCACAATATCGCTTTTTTTTTCTCTTTAAGTAAAGATGCGCTTACACAACACAAAGTATTTTTAGTGGTTCATACTTTGTTGCTTTTTTAACTTGTTTTGAGTGCTGACTGAACCACTCCTGAGCTCACCTATTCAAGGAGGCCTGAGCTTGTTTCAGTGTACCTGAGCTAGCTTACAGGTGTGTTGCTCTGAACCACAGAATGCAAGTAACCTGGAGCACAACATTTTAAGTCCAGGGATAAGAGCTTTCAACTTGATCCTGACTGCAACATGAAGCATGTGGAGTCTCAGTAAAGGAGTGACATCAATAAACATTGACAGGTATCTGGATTCTGAAGGCTTTTACAATACTGCAAACTATTAGAGCCAACATTAAGTTTGATGTTTTAGCAATGGTATAATAACAATAAATAAAATATTGTTAATGATTGGAAAAAAATAGATTTATTACTCCATAATACTTTTTGATACTATTTGATCTTCATTGCAATCTTTATGAGATTTATTTATAATTTCGCTGTTCCTTGTCTTAAAATTTTTGGCTGCTACCCTTCCAAAAAAAAATTCCTGATCAAGTTTCTTCGGACTGTAAAAGAGTCGACTTGGCATCTTGCATGAAGCTGCTAGATGTTCCTATTGACCAAGTGTATGGGAGGCCACACTAAACACTTGCCACTGTAGCCTATAGAAGCTGTTTTTTTTTTCAGATATCTTTTTCATGTATAATCCTGCATATCTCATGTATGCTAAACTGAAGAGAAAAAATATGTTGTTGTTATAGTATTGCTAAAATGATAGTATTTCTTACTTAATGGTGGCCAAAGACTTTTGCACATTTCTTCTTTGTATGTTTGCCGTTTCAGACAGAAAAAAGGGAGCGATAATTACAGATACCCTGAGCTGTGCTAAGCCCAAATTTTGAAGCAGTTCAGAGCACATTCACTGCACACTCTTATATTTCTTATCATTTCTACCTAAGAAAGCAATGCAAGCCATTTGGTTTGGTCTCCTTATCTGAAATCGGTTGTAATTTGGGACTGCTTCTTGTAGCCCAAAACTGAGCATTTGTGAAGGTGTGCCATTAAACATTGAGGTGTGAAATCATGTGTTTAAAGCAGCAGTCGATTAGAGCCGGTTTAGAGTGGGTAATATACGGTAGAGACCGTGATTGGCTGTAGCCAGCTAGCACTATTCATGAACAGTCTTAAGATCTAAGATAACCCAATGTAATTGATACCAATTTAACAAGACACTGAATGTGTGTAAGTTACTGACTTTAAAAGTTCTTTCAGCACATTTTTTCATCAACTAAAAATGTGAAAAGACAGAAAGTATTTCAAAGGCAAATCTGATTTGTTTTGGTCCTTCCCAAAAGGACTCCACTATATTCCACAGTCCACCGCTCTACCTTGATTGGCAGCAGCTATCGAACATTAACAGTAATAGTACTTCCACTGTAATTAAGTGTTAATTACTTCCTTATGCTAATGCCGTTTTTTGGAGTGGAGGATTTTCTTTCTTCCCCCTCTCACCAGTCCGCCACGCCATTGTTACGTCGGCTGAAATAATTTCCATATGATCGTTTTCCCGGATATAAAAATATGAATAATTATTCCCTAATTAAGAGAGTGGGTTCTGCTCCTGGAGTTAAGGCTGCATTAATTTGAATGTTTTTACAGTTCTTTAATTGGGATAAGGGTGGTTAGTGATGAGAGGCCCACTCGCAGGGCCAAGAGCCTGCTTCCCTCGCACTCTTACTCAAGGTCAACACGCCGGCACTCCCGCTGCTCCTGCCGAGCATGCCATTGTTGCCCGAGCATGCATATATCATTCTGACAAGCATGTGCTCTCACGTCCTCAATTATTAATTGCATTAAATACATTTTTGGGGATCAGGAAGTCTGTGTGTGTGTTGCAGGATATTGGACTCCGTTAAGTCGGTACACAGTTTGACAATGTCTTCCTTACTTCTGTATTACAGAAAGCCTGGTTTGTGTCAGATTGCTTGATTAAAGAGGTTTAATGTTTTCAGTAGTCCTTTTATTCCAAAGATAAGATCTATGATTTTGATAACCAAGGTGCCAGGGGTATAGGGCACTTAATGGGAAGTATTAAATATGGACAGGTATAACTGTATTGCATAGCAGGACAGGAAGACACAAAGAAAACCAGGTGTAAATAAGGTGTTCTTTTGTTTTGTTAGGTCTCAAGTTCTTGTGGTCAGTCATTTTTTACAGGCCACATTTTCTAGCTATTTATGGTATGAACTGCATGTACTGTTTTAGTCTGTCCCCAAAGCAGTACAGTCGTTAGCTAAAGTGCACAAGATTGTGTGTTTCCTTTACCGCAGGGTAAATCAATGATATATAGAAGGAGAAGAACACTTTTGTGCCACTTTACCCAGATTACAGCTCCTGCTGTTTGGGATAAAGCCACCGTCACCCTACACTTCAGACAAATGAAGCTCCAGGAGAGGGTCCCAATTTTTCAGAGATGCCATTTCCCCCCACCACATGTTCCTGCATGGACTTGGCTGGATATAATACTTTTGAATTAATTAGCAATTTTGGTAAATGACGTAAAATGGCCCTAATTTTTTACGTCTGCCAGGAGAACAATTACACCATTAGGGGTAACAAATGGTCCGGCCGGGCCCATATGCCTGTTGCAGACTTTCAAGGCACATTATTTCTGACGTGCCAAAACAAATAGCATCAGGTTTGGCCAGATTCTATTGTCGGAGACATCTCCCCATGCACTTGCAATAACTGATGTGATTTCAGGAGAGTATTTTTCTTTTTTTTTCAGCTTTTTCTTCATCGTCACTGGACCCATCCCTGGTTGTGAGACCTCATTAGAGCTGGCACGCTCTCACTGTTCTCCCTCTTATTCTTCAGGTGAACCTTAATTTACATGGAGGCGCGTTTCGGCATTCCCCTGTCGCCGCGAGTCTCTCGCTAACGTGTCGAGAGAGCGAGAGGAAGAGTGAGCGAGAGAACGCGTGCGAGCACCGGGGCCCAGCCGGCACTTGAGATGAAATTTCTGCCTCTTGAAACCTGTCAAATCTGGGCGCAAAGAGGTGAGCGATGCTCGGGAGAGAGTGAGGGAAGGGAGGGGCCTGAGGTACAAAAAATAGTTTTTCCTCCCTGATAAATGAGGTCTATCCCGCCTGCATATGGTATGTGTTTTAAAGTGCCTCCCCCTGGCCTGTGCTTGCAGGAGCCATCCTTCATGATGGACTCGAGCATTCGCACTCATGTGGGGGGGACCAGGAGGCTGCCAGGCAGCTGCCAATATGGTGACACCCAGGGTCAGCATGGGCACAGCTGTATCTTACAGCCATAACTCCGCTGGCTGCAACAAAAACTGCTTATTTTTTACTTCGGGCATAAGTTTTAATAGTCCAGCTGTGAGCTATGATGTAATGCATATAAAGGTGTATTAGGTCTCTAAGGTTTCAGAGTGTGCAGTCACTCATAATAATTTCAATAAAAACCATAGAGAGTGCACAACAAAAGCAGAATACCTATATAAGTAACGTTATTAATTCAATATTAGTATCAATTACTCTGCTGACTATATAGTATGGCTACTTATAATAAGTGTATTATAACTTGGTTAACTGCTTGTTAATATCGAATCAGAAAATTAGAAACATGGCAGCAACTCGGTGCATTTAGGCATGTATAAGGGATCAATATGCTGAAGTTCAAACCGAGCATCAGAATGAAGAAGAAAGGTGAACTTTGAAAGTGCCATCGTTGTTGATGTGTGTATTTCAGAAACTGCTAAACTACTGGGAATTTCACACATAACCATCTCTATGGTTTACAGGGAATGGCCAAAAAAGAAAAACTATCCAGATAGTGGCAGTTCTCTGGGTGAAAATGGCATAATGCCCGGGGTTAGAGGAGAATGGACTGACTGGTTCAAGCTAATAGAACGGCAAAAGTAGCTCACTTATTGTACCACGTGTTCCGAAGAGGTATATAGAACAGCTTTTATAAAAGCACAACGCCTCAAAACATGAAGCAGATGGGCTACAGCACAGTTGCAGAGGCCCACACTACTAACGACAAGTAACCAAGGCTGTCCAAATGCTCATCTTTTTCATGCATTGTAAAGAAATAAGTTTGATTTAATGCATATAATGTAGAACTATGTGAACGGATATATGGTGTGCTAGTATTAATATTATTATAATGTTATTATAATATTATATATCACACATTTGTGTGGTTGGAGTAATAACAGCACCATTATTTCAATGCAGTTTCTTTTTTTCCAACATAACAGCATGTAATGGTTCAATATACACATGAACTGGATGAGTTCTGATATTGATTCTTATTATGTAATGGTATTATTATGTCCACACCGTTTTCAGTTGTATGCAAGTAATTATGAGGTTTAAACCTTGAGTACAATCCTATAGTCAAAGCTGCTATAGTTTCTTTTCTGCATAAGATTATTAGTGCTGAATAATGACCTTACACTATACATGATTTTCACGGGAGCAAAAATTGGCCTTTGTGCTACCCAAGAGTTCTTGATTCCCTATTCTGTGGGTGGGGGTACGTGTCAGTATGTGTGTGTGCGTAAATGTGTGTGTGTGTGTGTGTGGGTGCACGTGTGTGTGCGTGTGTGTGTGTGTATGTGTGTGTGTGTGTGTAAGTATATGTGTGTCTATGTTTAAAGGGGAAAGTGTGACCCAGAAACGAGATGAGGTGTCGGTCGAGCCGGCAGCAAGTACAGACTTTCCTGTCACCTAAATGATGTTATGTGGGTCAGAATTTATTAGCAAGTTATTTGTCATTCTCCTCTTGACCAGTCTGGAGCGCGACTTCGTTATGGCCTCAGTGCTGTCGTCTTTTCATGAAGCTCAATTTGACTGCCGCCATTATTTCGTGTTTGGTGCTTCCCTTTGGTAGGTGGTGAGGCCTGTTCTGTAGTCACTGCGGCACTGTGGATAACTTTCTCTTGTCATCTTTCCTCTGTTTTTAGCTTTTTTCCTCATCCAGTAGGAGTACTGTGGGGAGGAATTTGGAGCACTATAGTGAGTTAGCTTTCAGTGAGCGACAGTTTAGTGTCAGGAAGAAAACGATTGTCATGTCTTATGTATGTTTGCTTTTTGAGCAAGTGGCAAACAGCTGATCCTAGGGATCATTTATATAAAGGTGAGCAGAACTTTGATTGTGGTTACACTGATTGGTAATTAGTAATTTAATCTGCAATACAAGGGCTTCAAATGAACAAACACAAATCACACTTTGGAAGCCAATATTCATCGAGGTTCCTTAAAATGAAAAATGTGACTAATATATATATAGACTTTCATTCCAATGCTTAAATGCTTTGCTTATTTTCTAATTGATAGTGCAATTGAAAGGACAGTGTTGGGTCTCTACTAAAAATCTTACGATACAAAAGGTTGAGGGTAAATATACTGGTTCTCCCAAGCTGATTCGGTTGGGCCCTTAGGAAAGTTAACACTAAATTAACACTTTCCACTCCAGGGACAATTTTCACTCCAGGGACACTGACCGTGGCTGACCCTGTGCTATGACCTTCCTAACAACAAAAAACGAATCATTTTAGTGTACACCAGTGCACGGACACACACTTAATGACCATGTGTAGATTGAATAAGGTATAACACTGATAAAAGATTTGGGAATCATTTTGCGACTGTGACGGTACTGCCAAGCTTCCACAGTTGAGTCAGTGAGCAAGCAAGTAATTCAAATTCACCTTTAGTCATGCATAAACTAGAAGCGAGTGCCGTATATGATCACAGCCATCATGCTATCTGCTGTAACACACCTGTATAAACTTTCTGAGCACTTAATGTTTTATGAAACTTATATGAGTCAAGCGGTGCAACTCATTTCAGCCGAAACTCGATTCATAATTTTAATTTATATTTACATTTACAGTATTTAGCAAACGCCCTTATCCAGAGCGACTTACAAATGATACAGTCTTACAATTCAAGCAATGGTGGGTTAAGAGCCTTGCTTAAGGGTCCAACTTTGGAATCATAAGGTCGGAATCATGAGGTCCAGAGTCCAGTACCTTAACCACTAGGCTACCACAGTCCCCTAGATTCACAATTCAGTCCTCAGTGAGTCAGGTTCACAATGGCTGTTGCTCGGTGCAGTTCTGTATTCTGTATTCTTAGGGGAAATAAGTCTCCATGAGTCCTAAAAGGTTAATTATAAGTGCCAACCAAGGAAAAAGGTAAAGGTAGCCTGTTAGCATTAGCACCTATACTAGATGCCAGTTAACCAATATTCTTTCAATAAGTGTTTTAATTTAGTACTCACCAAATTATATTAGATTTTTCAACACTTTATTGAGAATAAGCTTTGTGTTAATGTGAAGTTAATTTGAAGTCAACTTGAAGTTAATGTAAGTGTTAATAATAATAATAGGCTCTGCGATGAATATAGCGTGTATTAAACTCATTGGTTCATTATACATATAAATTATAATGGAATTGTCTGAAAATATATGTTATAAATCAGAGAGCACCTTCACAATACAACTCCATTAATACACATGATATCTTATATGGTGTGGATTATCTTGGGATCTGGAATAGATTTGTTCAATTTGCATTATTCTTTATGGGAAACCATATTGCTCAAGGTACAATGGAATATTTGAAACAGCTAGGCCTGTGGGGTGCTCCAAGTTAGCGGTAGTTAGTACTTAATGACAATGATATAAGATTTTTTTCTACTCCAGACTAACAGTATGGCTACTATAACATAATCACAGACAATTTTAAGGCTGATTACTGAAATGTCTCACAACACCCTGTACTGAGTATGAGAGCCTTTTCTTAGAGCAACTGAAGAAGGTAGACTGGTCTGGTTACTTGCATCCAACTTTTGCATCCGATTTTGCATGCAGTTTTTAGCTCAGCATATGATGACACTGGGATGCACTATAGGACAAACCAGTGAAGGTGGTGTGATGCTCTCTGCAATGTTCTGCTGAGCAACTTTAGTAATACAGTTCACCTATATATCAATACATAATGACAGGAACATCATAAAAACCATAGGGATGCCATTAATAAGCTCATATTTGTTAGTAGAGCAATGTTATCGAAAGAGATTTGTAACTTCTAACAGTTTTGTCAGTTGAAATGTCATTTCCACAGATTCAGAAATATTTTAGAACCAAATACACAGAAATGCTGCTCAAACCCTCCCATCCCATGTCACACACCTCAGCATCAGCACCAGCACCCCCCCAGTCTTCATGTGATAGGTCCAGATTCCTTTGTGTAAAACTTTATAGCTCATTTTATGTTCAAGCATGATGAAATGACAGATGATTTATTGAGCCCAAAAAGAGCTTGTGCTGTGGACATTTTTATCTTCGTGCAATTGGTGCCTGTCAGCAGTTTTTTATCAGCTGCCCAGGTAACAATACAGAGTCTTAACTAGTTTCTTATAATGTTGTCCAGAAATATCAGATTGCTTGTTATTTTTACACACTGTTGTAGCTTTGTTGCTGACAGAGATATTGTAAGGTCCATCTGAAAATGATGATAATTATGATGATGATGATTTTTATTTATTTTATTTTTTTCCTTCATGGGAAACTCTGTGTTGTGCAAACTGAACATCTCAAGAATGATGCTATTACCATGCTGAAGCATGGTGGAGGTAGCATATTAGGCTAGTAATGCTTTTCCTTAGCAGGGACCAAAAGACTAGTGAGGATTGTAAGAAAGATGGATGGCATGAAATGTAGGGCAATTCTTGAGCAAAATCTATTTCAGTCTGGCAGAGAATTAAGACTGGGACAGAACTTCACCTTCAAGCGTGTGTGTATGTGTGTGTGTGTGTGTGTGTGTGTGTGTGTGTGTGTGTGTAATAATTTGTCATTGTGGTTCATTATTATTATTATTATTATTATTATTATTATTATTATTATTATATTTAATACGATTTATTTATTTAATAATAATAATAATAATAATAATAATAACAATAATAATTATATTTATTTTCTATTACTGTTTCTTATTCTTACAACAATGACTAACTAATGTTATTCCTTTATAAGTTATAACTTTTTTCACAAGGCAGAAACAATAAGTGACATCAACTGACATCTCAGCCAGTCAACACAAAAACAGGTCAAACCATTTAAGCGTCCACACTCTATATTTTGCACTTATAACAAATTGCATGACATTTGTTTTGACAAATAGAAAGTCTTAAAATAGGGCTGGCTTCAGATAAATCCAGGTCAAGCTCATGTGCTCTTATAAAATAAGGCTACAGTGCAGTCCCTCATGACTAATAAGGACAGCCACTCACACATTTAAAGGACAATACAGAGAGAAAAGTCTTAATTACTGTACAGAAGTTAGGCAGTAATGAATATTTTATTTTGGGCACTGTGCTGCTGTTCAGTGAGTTATGTCAGAGCGAGGCCGGAGCCGTGAATCATTATGTCCAGGTAAATGCCAGCATGATGGCATAATTGGTTGCTGTGGAGAGAAGCGCAACCTCTGTAAAATGTTAGTCAGGTGGAAGCCTCCATCGTGTAATTCATTACACGTAAATATGACTGACTCAGGTATTTATCATCCCTCTCTCTCGCCCACTCTCCTCTCTCTCTTAGGATCATGAAAAGACCTTTATGCATGGCTTTATTTATTATGCACTAAAGAGACTGTTTTGCAAATTATTTAAGATCAGATTATTTTTTGCTTCTTAAATTTATCTTTTTTAACTATAACAAGTGGCTTATATTCATTGACATTTAGTTGTGAAAAAAATATATTTATTATATATACATATATATAATATATGTATGTATATATATATATATATATATATATATATGTATATATATATATTTATTTATATTTAATTATTTATTTTTTTTGCATTCTTTTCAAGATTTGAATAATAAACCAAATCAACACACCATTTGGAGCAACCAGGTGACATTATGAATAATTACTATGAGGGGAGGCTGTATGCAAGGTACATTCAGGTTATTATTATTATTATTATTATTATTATTATTATGTGAACAAATACCTATATTTTAATGCCTGAAAATATCTCCCAGAAAAAAAAATAACAGAACTGATCGAGGGAAGTGCATGAGGGACTGAGCTTCTCACTAAAACAGACGTCATTAAGCATGGTGGCCTGACTATTTCATGCACTGAAAAATTTATGTATGTGGACGGAGAGGTCATGAGGACACAGCAACCATTAAAGAGGCCCAGCTCATCCTCCATGTGGCCCTCTTGCTTCACTTCTACCCCTCTCCCTGTAAATGTCCAACAAACCATATATATATATTGCTGTAGTCAAAATGTTTACTCATTCTATGAACTCACTGAAGAAGCAGAGTAATTACAAATGCCTATATCAATATTAGACACTGTGAAAATGGACACAATTTACACCACATTTCTGTCAGTGCACATAATTTATTAAGACTCTTTATTCTTTCAATACTTTCAAAAAATTCATAAATCTAACACTTTAGAGCATTAGTAATAAAAATCGTAACCACATATGTGTTTTTGGAATGTGGGAGGATACTGGTGCACCTGGAGGAAACACAGGGCAGACACAGGGAGAACATGCAAACATGGGTCTCTGGAGCTGGTGTGCTCTGACCTCACGACAAGACATGGCAAACTGGTGCAATAAAGTAAATAAGAGAATGAATTGATTTTTGGCCTGTCCATGTTCCACCTGTGATCCTTACCAAGAAAAAGTGATCGCTGTAGCTGAATTAATAAATGATTTTGAATTCAAGGCAGATCAATGAAAGTATAATCTTCTTCTTATCCAGATGAATCCCTAACAACAAATACATGTTTTGATGTAATAAAAAACAAAAATAGTAATAATAATAAATTAAATCCCATAAGCGGTACAGGATATACCTCTATCAGACGCAGCATTGCATTGAATAAGACAGTAAGGAAGCAGACCTTATGTGAGGCAGCCCTCCTCCTCTCACGCTTCAGCAAGTCCATCTTAGTGACACATTTTAGGTCAATTATTTGATGGTTCGAGCCACTATCCATAATTTAAGTGTGTCATCTCCAGACCAGTCAGGTCCTTTTTACTCAAGCACGAGAAGCAAGTGCTGCCGATCTATTAACAATTACCCCGTCCCGCCGCACTCGCGGCCTATAATTTATCAGCCATTAAAAATGGATCAATAATAAGATTCAGCATTTCACGTTCTGACCAACCGAGTGGAATTAAACACAAAGTGTCTGAAATATTTACATGAGCGAAGCTGATAAGGTTGGGCATTACTCTGCATGGGATCTCTCCAGGGAATTGCGATCCCAGAGAGACACCGAGTCAGCCAGCTTTGCTTTGTAGCTCTGCTAACTCAGGAGCGTCAACAGCTTCCCGAGATTTTAGTACGCTAAATGATATTATGTCATAAAAATATACTTTTTATAGGTGACTTATCAGAACGTGGGTATGTTATATTCATGTAGTATTGATCTCACAAATTGAAATAAATTGAACACAAGGGATTTTTGCAATAAATGGACATTATGCGGTGCAGTTAAGATGAATTATTTGTCCAAATCATGAATTCTAAGTCAGTACTTACAATAATACTAACATTAACGTCTTAGATATGGGATAAAATGCACTCGTTTGATATTGCTCAATTTTAATATGAAAATAAATTGCATATACAGTGATACCTTGGTTCCTGTCGTTGATTTATTCCAAAAGGTTTGTTGAGAACCGAACATGGGGAGTACCATGCAAATGTTTCAAATGGATCACTGTAATCATCAACCATTTTAGGACTCATTGGGGATTTATTTGTACTAATAATACAGTACTTTAGATGTTAAAATAAAAAAATAACACAATAAATATAGCAAAGATCTTTTCTGCGTAAGAACTATTTTGAATCAAAATCACTGATAACTGTGTTACTGAATCATGAATCATGAGTTTTGGCTGAAACGAGTCAACTCACACAAGTTTAATAAAGTGAGTCGAATACCAAGCAAATGACGACAGTCGAGACAAATTATTTATCTCAAAATGTGCCTAGAGTAAAAAAACAGTCGATTCCGGTTAATTGGACCACCGGTTAATGGGACTGGCCGCTTATTTGGACCAAATCCTGAAGTACCAAAACAAATCCTATTAAATACCTGTAATGTTATTCGCTTATTTGGACCAAAATTCCGCTTAATTAGACCACAGAACGTGTACAGTCTGTAATATCCGTGAAGAAAGTCTTCATCTCTGGCATCACT
>JAUZSU010119699.1:0-18582 GCA_034780255.1 Parotocinclus maculicauda
CATTTTCTATCCCCTAATGTATGTATATGGTGTAAATTAACATGCTAACCACCAGAGAAAACAACAAACAAACAGATTTTAAAGATACTTGCAGTAAAATTTACATTAAACAATAAATATGCAGGCTGCAATGTTTAGCAAAACTATTGTTTAATGAGACAGGTAGCTGTTACCTAATCCGAGCTGTCTCCAGGATAAAATCCAGCTTCCTTTAAGAATGTTCACAACTAAAAGAGGAGGATAAACATTTGAAATCTGTGACATTAAGAAAACAATCATGTGAAAAAGGTCAAGTTTGATAAAGTGACAAATGACAAGCCTTTGAACTTTCTTGCTGTATTTATGTGTGTTATATGTTAATATATGAGCATGTGTGTATACATGAGTGGAGGTTTTTACAGCGGTGGTGAGATAGTTAGAAACAGATCTCACTAACCTGTCCCGGCCCACAGTATTTGTTTATCCTAACTGTCACAGAACTGTCTTTAAGCACTATATGCATATATAAAAGTTCTGTGTATAGTGCTTTATACAAAAGAGCATTATCTCAAAGCAGCTTTAGAAGGATCAAGGCCTACAGTCCCAAATGAGCAAGCCTAGGGCAACAGTGCAAGGAAAAGCTCCCTAAATATGGTGAGGAAAAAGCCTAAGTAAGAGATCCGATGTCCTTGGATAGATGTTATATGAAAGTATAGTACAAAAATCAAAGAAAGTAAATGACTCAAAAAAAAAAATAATTCACATACATATTGAAATTTGTATTAATAAATCAGACTGAAGTTAGTAGATAATACATTAATAGGCAATACAATTGTGAAATCAATAAATCAGAAAATATGCTAAATAAAACAAACCACAAGAAAATAATAAATTAATTTTAAATTCATTTTTGGACTAGGAGATTGAATACAGTCACCATGACATTTAGCAAGTAACAGTTTGGTGGTGTTTCATCCAAAATCAACGGAAGGATGAAAGGGAGAAATACTAGATTAAACAGCTCAGAGCGAAAACAGAATATGTAGATAGAGATGATAGGAACACAGAGTCTTTAAACAGGAAAGATTTGTGCACAGTGCAGCATAAATAGAACAAATAATACAAAAAACATCAGCGGTCCACCTCCCCCAAGTGGTTGCAAAAGGTAAGAAGATAGCAACTCAACATCCCTTGTAAGAGAGTGTCCTAACCCATTCCATTAGTTTTTTTTATGCGAATAAAATTGAGTCCTGCACCTTGTGAACAACAGATGTGCTGGTTTGTAAGACTATGAGTTCAATCAGGCCACATTTTACTTACTCACATGTTCACAAACATCGGAACATGTATGGATGATTAATGGTGCCACTCGCTAAACACACAAGCAGGCATAAGTTCTGTTTAATGTCTATTGACCAAAGGGCTTCTGGTTCCTTCAGGGAACAAGAATGAAGATGGGATAACAGGGTTTATAATCTGGCCATTATACAGAATACAAATTTAAAATCAGTTTACACTAGGGTTTGGGTAAAACCAAGAGCATTTATAAATTATCCCATCTTTTTATAGTTTTCTTTTCCAACTGACCACCTAGGTTCTTGTTATGCTCCATAACGTAACTGAATTCTGTGACAAAATAAGCTTCCAAATCAAACCTCTCAAATAAACAGACTACAAAACTAACAATTTTCAAAACATAACTATCCATTAATCCAACCATTCATTATCTTCTGCTTAATCCACACAGGGTTGCGGTGCCCACCTGGCATCTCTGGGCACAAACGCAGAAACAACCCTAGCAGGGTTGCCGATCAATCATAGGGCACACACACAGTATGGGCCACTTTAGAGACACCAATTAATTTAACATGCATGTCTTTAAACTGTCAGAGGAAACCGAAGTACCTGGAGTAAACCCACACAGAGACAGGGAGAACATGCACATATCCACACAGAAAGCACCCAAGCCGCTCCACTCTGGGATTGAACCCGGGACCTTCTTGCTGTGAGGCAGCAGTGCCGTGCTGCCCCCAAAACATAAAAAATTTAATTTAACAGGAACTGTGCAGGACAAGAAAAGATCTGGAAAATCAAGGAAAGTGTTATATAACTGTTCGTAGACAGGCTTGTGTCAGGTAGTGGCTGACATACTAGAAATACTGCGTGGCCATTCTTCCACAGTCCTTGGGCTGAAAAAATAGGTTGAAGATTATGACAAGATGTTGATCCAAAAGATGTTTAAAAAAAACCAAAAACAACTTATGTTGTAACCCCTAATCCCCAGACTTCGATAAATCCCAAAGATGCTGTTCATGATAGATGACCTAAGATTATTTCCTACCTATGTTGGGATGGGTAACTCCGGGTTTGGTTTCACTTTGGTTTCCTCCAACAGTTTAAAGAAATTAGTACTTTGTTAATTGATGTTTCCAAAGTGTCCTTCTGAAGGATTAGCGGTATATCTAGGGTTGTTCCAGCCTTGTATCCTGTGCCCTGACTATTCTTAAGCGAATATGAAATGTATTTTAAAAATCAACAAAATGGTTTGCATGACATTATTTCTCATATTCTTATACATTTTGTATATTATAATTACATGCTTCTTTTAAATTTTTTCATACAATGACAAGTAATGAATTCTCCATAGAGTTCTAAACAACTGGATGTTTGTCTGCACTAATCAAGCTGGCAGCATCAACTGACGCTAGACCATCTGTAGGAACAGAAGCTGTGAGTTTATGTGAAATGGAGCATTTGGTCTAATTAAGTCAAGATGGCCTGTGCAACCCATTTGCTTTCTCAAAGCCTCAGCCTCTTTCTCAACCCTCTTATCGAGCCATCAGATATTGCTGAAGTTATTTTTCTCTCTGTTTAATGAAACACAGCATGAAAAGTCCCTCTGTCGTTTAAGGGTGGGGAGCAGGGAGTGGAATGCACGAGTATGAGTGTGTTGCCATACAGGAAGCATAGTGTGCGTATGTGTTTTGGGGGAGACTGTCAGTCTGGGAGCTGGAGGGGCCTGGGATGTCTCCTTCCTGCTTGACTTCCTTATCGTTCTGGTGATCCTGAATCTGTGTCTCTCTGGTGTCTGCCTCCACTCCCTAGACACTTCCAAGCAAAAAACAACATACACACAAGATGGGGATGCAGGAAGTTGTCCTTCCACCTCACTGTCAGAATTGCCCCTAAGAGTCTTAAGAAGTCTGGAAGTGTAAGTGTGTGTGTGTGTGTGTGTGTGTGTGTGTGTGTGTGTCTGTGTGTTTGTGTTCGGTTGGGTGATAATAATAGTATGATAACTTACTGCATGGATAATTTTCTTTATTTTAAAATACATTTCAATGTAAACATTTGTGTAAATAACAATATCCAAACAACCGTCATGATACTGGCTGAGAGACTGCCAAGCCTCATCTCCAAACAGATAAGAATCATAACAGTATATAAAACAAATACAACCCGAATTTGAATGTTAGAATGTTAGCTGCTGTAATTTTATTTCATATTAACACAATTAATACAGCTCCACTTATAAGTCATAAACTTAGAACCTGTGCATTTAATACAAACTGAGCTTCACAAAACCATTAATATAGACATACATTATAGCTTTAGTAACTAATTTAAGTGCAGCTGCCTTAAAAATCTCTAGCCATGTAATTACTGCCATTTCAGAAACACTCACTTGTAACACATCTGTAATATAGAGCATACATTTCTGGATGTGCCATAGAAAAACAGTGGCAGTAGATTGAGTAAGATTGAATACCCCAGTGACTCTTAATATGATGCATTTATAGGTTGCTGTTCCTTCCTAATTGGTCTGCCCACTTTGATTGAGGTCTTGACTGGTTTGCACAGAACATTGACCTCCATCAGAAACCTTGAAAATGTCCTTGAATACCAAAAGTGTGCCAGGGCTTATTGTCTAAAATCAGAAGCTGACCTTAAAGCCATGTTCCACAATCTAGTGGAAAGAACAAAGGGTGTTTGTGGCAATACTATATTGCACTAAATATAATTTTTTAAATGTCCACATATTTTTGTCGATATAGTGTACATGGAGGATGGCCTTAAACCATTTTGATCATGTCATAAGTCTATATGTGTTATTTAATAGGTTTAATGGGTTCATGAATATTAAGAAATATAGAAATATTACACAGAAATTCAGTAGTACATAATTTATATATGTCCACATCAGGGTTTTTTAATACATATTTTTGACAATAATTTGTACATAATATTCCTAAAAGAATAGTAATTTAATGTAATTATTTCAAATGAAAATTCTCTCTTAAAAACTGACAGAAATAAGCACAAATACTTTTCTTTTGATTTAAGTTTTATGTTGCATTTAATTTGACTATGAATTCATTATACACTGCTCACAAAAATTAGGGGGTATTTCATTATGGGACAGTCCATTTTGAAATATCCCCTATTTTTTGTGAGCATTATAAGTAGGAGCTTGGGTGATGCAGCACAACCTCACCACTAAGGTGACACAGGTCTGACTTGGGTATCGCATGCAGACCCAATTGCAAACTAATTTCGGCTAACAAATCCACCCTTAATCTAATTGCACTTAAACAGGAAACTCAAATATATATTCGAAATGATTTGAATATAAACACAGAACAATTTTAAAATTGCTAATTGAACAAAAGCTTAAACAGTGGACCAATAGTTTATGAGAATGTTAAAGTTCTTTGGTGGGCCCCAAAGGCAGTAATCTGCTCATTTATTTTTAGAGCCATTACTATGACAAGGTGTTTACTGAGGGAGGAAGATTATAGCTTGCACTCAACACTGCTGCTGATCGCCCATCAGTTCTATACACACACACACACACACACACACACACACACACACACACACACACCGTTTAGCATATATCTAATCTGTAAAAAAAAAACTTACTCTTTCCATAAATGGATAAATATCATGGATAAATATTACATTACTATGACATAAACATGCCATGGAAAGTTAGTTGCCATGTGCTGCCTTTAATTGCCATGCCAGTCCATGTAAAGTGACATAACTGTTATGCTACTGTTATGGTAAATGCCATGACAGCCTTAATGCACATAGATGTTTTGAGACATACCGCATACCTACTGTCATATGACATGGCTCAAGCGCAGGCTTGAATTTTTTCATGCAATATTATTCCTAAATTAGGAATGACTCGTTGTGGAATATGTCATAATATGCATGTAACTAGGGTACAACTAGTGATATTTACCGTGTATTTTTGTGATATGAATTTGCCATGATCCAAGTAGAAAGCGCCGCCATAAGACTCTGTAGCATTATGACAGTTGGTGTGTCAAGCAATATGGACACAAAGAATCACTGAGGTCCATTAAGAATCATCTATTCCAAGCCTTCTACAGACTTTTATACAGTTTTTTTTTAACAAAACGTGGCATTATTTAAAGAAATGGTTTAGCAAGAATGAATAATGCAGAATTTTACCTTATACAAAACAATGAACACACTGCTGTTTCTGTGTTTCATTAAACGTTTTAGGCTGTTATTCATATTAAGCAACGCTGCCATGACTGTCTCTGACACACACAAGTGACGTTGAATTAAATAGTGAGGTATATTGATCATGTGATAAATCAATTTTGTGATAATGTTGTACAGGCATGAGCTGAGGCTTAATTATGTGATTATGCGACAAAGCTTGAGTTTCAAAGTAGACAGGTGCAAAGCAGAGGAGTTATGTTGGAAAAAGTCCCAGACCACATGCTGTTCCAGACCAGGGAAAGTGAGTGAAGTGAAGCATTGGATAATGGAAGGAAAAATAAAAGTAATGATTAAAACAAGGTGCTGACAAGGGGAGAGAGGTTGATCCAACAGTAACAATGAGCATACAGCACTCATGCTAACAAGAACTGCTTATTGTACTGTTGCTCAATATATAAAGTGTCATTACCTAATTTACTGGGAGTTTAATGAGTTTCATGAATGAACAGCACACAACTATTGTAAAATATTTTCTCTTAAGTGAACTCACGATGTGAGTTACTTTTTAAATTCTGAACTGTAATCAATGCAAAATAATGCAAATTTACATGAATATGATTTTAAATAAAATAGGTTTCCTGCAATTAAAACAAATTACTAAAATCATAGGTTTAAAATTAAGCAATAATACACGAGAGGAAGTGTTATAGCATTGATATTGGCACTGGTCAGTAAATGGCGCTATGGTCAGTAAATCAGTAGACCAGTGTCAATATCTCACATTACCGCATGAAACTCGTGTGATTATACTACAGTTGGTTATCTCTGGTTATTGTTAGACTTTAAGGTAAAGAGGTCAGAAAAAAGCTTTGTTTAATATCATTCCTTGCGGTAAAAATAGTTCCATTTTATCAGTGCCTTGTTTAATCAGATTATGGCCTTTATTTACAATAGTTGAAAAACATAATTTTAATAAATGTTTATTTATGCAGACAATAAACACAAAGTTTTAATTTATTGAAAGTAAAGTTTGCATGCAGAAAATACAAGAGGTCTGACACTTTCAGCAACAGCACACATTTGGAGATCCAGGTGTTAACAAACGTTTCAGATCCTGTTATAATTTTTGAAAATATAAAGAGGAATTGAAATTCTGAAATGTGAAGGGGAAGTTCCAAAACTGCAGCAGCTTTGTTGAATTAAGAGCTGGAATTAACTGTCCGAACGCCGCAGATGGTGTTTAATGAAAATACAGAATTTACATGAGCAAACAACATCAAGATAAACGGGAAGAATGTCTCTGCCTTTCTAACAGAGAATCCAAATCCTTGTTTGTAAGGGGATGAACCTTGGGTCGTTGAACGAGGCTAAAGTTGGTTTCTTATTCACTAGCTTCTTATTCACATTTCCAGTTCACCTTAAATGGCTCGGTGCTCATTACTAATTTTTACTTCATGTTTTTTACTTATAATTATATTGACAGTTTTTTTTTTACTTATACGACAAACTGCCAGCTGAAGAAATCAGCCATTAAAACAAACACACACATGCAAATCAGCTATACGTCAATGGACATGCTAATTTGACAGAGGCTGTGACTCAAAAGAATAATGCTTGGCTTCCTATACCCGAGGCTGATAGTAGTCCTTTGTGCAGACAGAATACTCTATTCAGTGTTACTGAAGACATTTCCAAGTTTATTGTGCTCATGTTTGAGAAGTATCACCAAACTAAACACTGGCGCCTGTATTTTTCATTCATGCACTAAACATACAGAGTAATGCGTACGCACACACAGGCACGCACGTGCACACACTAGCACTCTTTCTTCTAGTCACAAACTTTTAGGACCCCTGTATGTGGCTATTCACTGTCCCTGACTAGCTACTGTATGTGAGAGAAATAGACAGAGACACCATTTATTACTGAGATTTAGTGTGTGACACAGACTTTCGAACATCCACAAACCCAGGAGGGTTGTGCCCTTTATTCCCTCTTTTGGCCTTAGATGTCATTCTTTTCCCACATCCTGAACAGGAAGCAGATCCCACACTACTGCCGCACCTCAAAACTGCAGAGGGAACAAGCAGTGACACACAGCCTTCATTGTGGCCAGTCGAAAATGATGTTGAGATGGTCAAAACTCGAGCAAATGAATAAATAAATAATCAATATTTCATATTAGTTACTTTCAGATGGTTAAAGTTTTCAGATAATTAAACAATATACAGTAGGTTTACATGAATGAAAACAACACACTGTAGCCTATAGAAACAACCAACAATTGTATTTCCTATAGGCTAATAGTGCTCTAACTATAAGTGCTGCACTCGGTAGAGTCGCTGGACTTGTTCAGACCTCAGTCACAAATTTAAGTACCCAAGATGTGCTTGCCTAACATTGATGACGGACTCGACTTGACTTGGTATACATGATTTGAGATTTGACTTATACTTGAGACAGAAGCTTGAATTGTCTTGATTTTTTATTAATTATTTGCAAACCTGCTAAACTATCAGAACGAGGGAAACCAGCAGAGACAAACATATGAAGAAGCAAGATGGAAAGATGAAAGTGACTATCACAAAAATAGTGAAGTGTAGATTCAAGGATTACAATGTCTGATT
Organism: Parotocinclus maculicauda; assembly: GCA_034780255.1. Classification (NCBI taxonomy): domain Eukaryota; kingdom Metazoa; phylum Chordata; class Actinopteri; order Siluriformes; family Loricariidae; genus Parotocinclus; species Parotocinclus maculicauda. Next base: position 8,085 of record JAUZSU010119699.1, read on the forward strand.
AAATTAAAAAGAGAACAGCAATGCACGCACTCAGTGACACGACCACCACGACATCAGGCTTTATTTATCACTACAATCTGTACAAAGAATAGTAAATATTGTTCAATTAAGACTTCAAATGAAGATTAAAAGTACATATGTTTGAATATGTCAAAAAAGATCTTCAATGGGTCTCCAAATATTTGCACGAGTTAAAAGTCCAAGATTAAATGGAACAGGATTTGTTAATGTTGAATATAAAATTATATTCATGACCATGGAGTTAGAGCAATATCATTTACTGTGACTTGACCTGAGACTTGTTTGACCTAGAGCAGGGACTTGACTTGAATAAATTGTGACTTTCTAGCACCTCTATCACGCGGTCAAGTAATGAAACTGCGATTAAATGCTGCCATGTTAAAACGTGACCAGTTCATTCACATCCCTAATTAAATTGTAATAACTGATCAGATTGTTTTGGTATTTACAGATGAACAGAATATACACTCACTAGAAATAACAAAAACTACTGAAAAATAATGCGAATAGTCTTACCAATGTGATGATCTGGGCAATGTTCTGACATTGGGTCCTAGAATTGACACTACTTTGACATGTACCACCTTCCTAAAACGTTTCTGCAAACCAAGTATATCCCTTCATGGCAACCTTTCCCAAATGGAAGTGTCATTATGAACAGATGATGATGCATAACACACTCCAGCTGGACATCTATCACCATATTTGCCTTAATTTCATCTGGCCTTTACATTAAATGCTGCTTTCAGCACTAACAAACTATATAACACTGTACATATAAGAGTTGCAGGTATTATTGTGTATGTTCATTTTGGGCTGATTCTCATTCAGTGTTGACTTGGCCTCCAAGTTCCCCATACCTCAACAGGACAAGCATCTGTGGAATGGGAAAGTTCCCATAGTGCTACTTACACAACTTAAATGAACAGCGGCTAACATGAGTACAAAATACAACAGAACACCATCAGAGAGCCTTGAGGGCACTAGGGGGACCTATACATTTTAGGCAGGGTGGTTTTAATGGAACGACTCATCTGTGTAATATATAAATACAGCTGAAAAATGCTACATTTGATTTATTTTCATTTTAATGAAGCCAAAGTTACAGATTTTCACAGGGTATCATTTGTGTCGATAGGCACTCTTAGTTGTTTATGTTTGCTTCCTGCAGAAGTTGTGTTGACTTATTTCCATTTAGAAATTCAACAAAACATGTAATTTGCCCAGGTGGCCCACACTTCGCTGCCCATCCCGGAAGGCAGGCAGGCGCATCTGGAGGGAACAGTATAGTTTAAATTTCCACCAAAAGTTTCTCTGCAAAGGTCTGTTTACCAAATTGCACAAGCTTTTCAAAGAATTCATGTAAGAGGATTGTTTGCTCATCTTTTCAACACTGTTCCCTGATGTCATGTTTCTTGAGTTATTGCCCTGTTTCCATGCCTAGAGCAACACATGATACTGTTAAAGAGACTTTTGTACATCAAGAGACCTTTGTAAGTTGTGTAATTTTATTTGCATGTGTAGCTAGTCTGGGATTGTGTGGGTATGTTTATGATGCTGTCCAAGACACAGAGGCCCCTTTGAACCTAAGAGTCCAGGCCCAACCCATGTAATGACTGTCACCAAGAGAGTTGCATCTTAACCAGAGGACACTACAGTCCCAGCTGCCATGACAACAAGGTGGGCAGATGGGGCACTGAGGACAATCGGGATATAAAGTAGGCCAGAGAGGGGAGGTATTCTGGACCAGTAATGAGGAGCAGAGGGTTGGAAACAGGATGAGAGGACTAAAGGAGACTTGTTTAACAGAGAAGTTTTAGATGCTTTGCCTGATAAAACTTCCTCTCTCACTCATGCAAATAGCAGAAAAATTGTTGTCCTTGAATTTAAACATTTAATTTCAAAACTGTTGTTTGATTACACAAAGCACAGGATGTCCGAATGGATGGGTCTCTTGCTGTCTTCAATCGGTGACTAAAGACAACTCTTCACTGAGCACTTAACTGAAATCTGAACCGCACTTGAGCATTTAATAAAATAGTATTTTAAAAAGGGCTAGTCTTTGTTTAATTATTGTTTGTGGACTTACCTCCATGGAATTCTTAGAATCATATTTGTACTACCATGAGCTAATGTCTACTAAGAAGAATACAAAGCATTTCTGTAAGTCATTCTGGATAAGGGAGTCTGCTAAGCACTGCAAATGTAAGTACTGGAGCTATTGGTTGCCAGAAACTCAAACTGTGTTTTCTACATTGGCAAGCCGAAGGACAGTACAATACCATAGGCCAATGTTCAGATTTGGTATCAGTTGTGTGTGTGTACTTGATATCACACAATAAACCGCCACTATGCACAGAGTAAAACAGCATATAAACAGACTAGTCTGGTTTGTGGGGCATCAAATATATCAAATGCCAAAAGCAACACACGTTTTCTAATGTGTAATTGTTGATTTGTAATCTTTACATGTCCATTAATTAACTGCCCCTCAAGGACAGTTCAATGCAGTTCAATTTAACTTCACAACACAAAAAGTTACACTGTTATTATAAGCAAGTAGTGAGTCACATGGACCAACATCAGACAATTTCAGTTTCTTAATAGATATTACAATTTAATTCCTATATGTCATTTGTTTGGAAATAGACTTGTAAAGTATATTAATTTAATTAAACTTAATAATTAATTATTTTGATTGAAGTGGTCAATTTTTCTCTAAGAAGTTATCTCTGTTTCAGAGGCTGGGGGAAACTAAACCAGGGAAGAGAAATCACTGTGGTAACCTACTGAATATCATAGTTTGTAGTGTGTGATGTAGCGTTCCTTCCACAATTGTTGTCAGCCCTGATGAATAAAAAGGGTTATACAAATTTTACCTGTTTGTGAATTTGCTTAATCTCATAGTAAAAAAACAAATTAAACAAAATTTCAATTGAAGCTCATTTAGTATGATAAAATACCTAATCATTAAGAAACAAGCATTTTAATGTCATTAGACATTTTTAGAAATGAACAGTAAGTATTTTTTTTATTTATTTATGTTTTACTTTTTTTAAGTTGATCATCTGTGAACTACCATAACATACGACTTCCTGTTTCACTAGTTTCAGTTTTTGTGTTGTAATTTTTCTACATTAGTTGATCAGTGGGAAACGGCATATTTCATGTGTATATACATTCTTTTCACTAAAACAAACTTGGCAAACAGAAGAAACCTGAACCAAATCTACATTTGGTGTGATCACCCTTAGTTTTAAAAACATTGATACTCTTAGGTACACAGGCATGCAGTTTTAAAGCTACTCAGCTAGTATGTTTACCCACGTCTTTTGGAGAACTTGCCACAGTCTGTTTGAGGGCTATGGCTGTTTCATTTGCTAATGCCTCTTTATGTAATCCCATACTGACTCAGTGATGTTGAGATCAAAGCTCTGTGGGGGCCAGACCATCTGCTGTATGCTTCTTCTTTTGGTTTGAGATATGTTTGGGGTCATTGTCATCATAGAGACTGAATATTGGACCAATCAGATGCCTCCCTGATCAAACTGATTACAGTGATGTGCAGTCAGGGAAGGTAGGTGAGGCAGTGCCTCTCAGCAGTGAGGGGATCAAACACATATGGCCAGATCAACTCAAATACGGTTTACTGAACACTATACACAGCTATATAAATGTTGATGTTACATATGTTCCAAATAACACCACTAGTAACCTAAAATGCAGCTGGCTTTATTGGAGAATCCAGTTTACATGATCACTTTAACAACTAGATAATTGCCAATGGCCAATAATATCGGAGATATATTAGAGGGCATGTAAAACACAATCAGTAACCTTCCTTATTAGTCCATAGTATCAAGTATACTAATTTAAACACACTTAAGCTTTGGCCCTTCTGTACAAGGAGACCTTAAAACATTGCTTTACTTTTTCACTACCATCTGTGGTCATAAAATTGGCAATGAGGAAAAAAAAAGATTTGAAGAGTGACTTCTCTCTGTGGGAAACCTACTCATTAAATATAATATTTCCATAAGCCAGAGGTGAGAATAGATTAAATCCACCCTACAGAGAGGCAAAGAGGGGGGTTGGAGAGAGTGGGGGGGAAGGGGGACGAGAGAGAGAGAGAGAGAGAGAGAGAGAGACGGAGAAGCATATTAAGGAGATAATTTTCTAAGATGTGAAACGGAATGGATTCAGATAAAAATGAGGCATTAAGAAATGGCAATATGCATTTTTAGGACTTGTCTCCAATCTGATCTTACGAGAAAGTCATATAAGGATAAGAATAGTAACGTAAATAGATTTTTACTAAATTTCTAATGAAAAAAGGTATGCTATGCACTCCCCCATCTCACTCCTAGCTCAGAAGCCTTCATTTTTTGCAGTGGGGTTGCTCGCTGGTGCATTGTCCACCTTAAAGTGTGAATCCTGGGAGCTGCCATGTTTATGTAATAGAGGCTTATGTCAGCCTGTACCCAGAGTTAAAAATAAGTAATTGCACTCCCCACATGAGAAAATTGCTGTAAATACTTAAGCTACCCCAAAAGAAACAACATCTGTGTAAGAGTAGTGTACAGCAAGAGTACACCATATGGTCAAAAGTATGTACACACTCCTATTTAGTGATACCTATTACTTTAGCCACACAAATTGCCAAGCGTTTTATAATATGAAGCATATAAGCATGAATTATTCATAGACAACCCCTGGCAGTGGAATGACTTATGATATATTTACATTTACAGTATTTAGCAGACGCCCTTATCCAGAGCGACTTATATATGATACATGAAACACCTCAGTCACTTTCACAAGGTTTCCACTTCTCCCACTAAGTAAGTTTATCATATTTCTCCTATGCCCTCCTAAAAATTCCATAAATCAACAGTTTGTCAACTTTAATTTAGAACTAACCTAAACTAGATCTGACATCTTGTCATGATTTGGAATGCCAACAGAGATAAGGCGTCACAGTGAACTTCCAAAATCTAATCAGTGGAAAGTGTTTTCGGCAAGAGGGTGGGGGGCAAAACTCTGCTAATATTTATTCTATTGACTATGTTCTGCAAACAGATGATAAAAATCATCAAAAATATTTTAGGAGCAAAGCAGGGCGGTGGCTCTCCAGTGTCGCAACAAATGTGTGAGAACATTACTGAAATTTTTAAAACAATGTTCCTCAAGGAAAGACTTATTTCTCCATGTACAGTGCATAATATCATTAATCGACTTAAGGTATCTGGAAGAATTTCAGTGCATAACTGGCAAGGCTGCAAGCCGAAGAAAGACTCCTGTGATCTCCAATCCCTCAGATGGCAATGCATTAAGAACCGTCATTCATCAATTGCTGATATAACCACACTGGCAAGGGATATATATTTGGCAAACCTTCAAGCACTACAATATAAAGTTACATTCACAAATGCTGCTTTAAACTTCACTGTGCAAAAAAAGATGCCCAAAACCAGCATTAACTGTGAAATGTGTATTGTGCTTATACACATACATTTTGCAGATCTTTTTTAGAAGAAATGGATGGTATGCGCTTTGAATGGAAAGAAAGAAATGATCATATCAGCAAGAAGTCCAAAAGCCAGGCTCTGTCATGGTAGGGAACTGTATCAGTGAACTTGGAAAAGGTAATTTGCACTTCTTATAGCAGCATTAATGCAGAAAAGTACATTTTTGAGATTAAAAGAAATTTTAGAGAAACATATGCTGCCTTTAAGACGTCATTTATTTCACATACATCCATACATTTTTTCAATAAGACTGCAAGAATACAGATCCAAATGCTGCACACATTACAAAGGCACAGCTATGGAAAAAGAAGGTATAGGTACTGGGTAAATACAAAGTGCAACTCATCCAACCCCCCTTTTTCTGATTTTGTTGTTGTAAAAAGCAATGCCCTGTCTCTATCAATAGATGAAACAGAGAACTAATGGTCAGTGATAGAGAACAAAGCATGTACTGGCTAAGCCCAAGCACAGTTTTAAGCGAAAATAATTACACAACTCTGAAATGTCCTTTTTGGCAGCAGAACTTTTACATACATGTTTTTTCTATAATTTTCTCCTCCTGCACCAAGAAAAGAGTTTTTATGGTGTTTGTGAACTTGACATTGGTCAAGATAAACCCTTTGTTCAAACTGAGGAGAGGGTCATGGAACAGACAAGCCTGTGAGCTAACTGAAAACTTTCACATTGACAATAAACAGCAGCAAATTGACCTTTTAAAATTTTTTTATTTAGTGTTACTATGGCCGTACTGTGAACATGAATTGATTCTCTCACTCACACACATATTCATGTCTCACTATACTTGTGGGTACCTTAGACTAACGCAGTGCTTATAGCTAATTGATTCTACACCTAGACATAACCCTGATGTCAGTAACCTAATGCAAATCTTTAGTCGCTTTTGGTTTTTCAAATAAAAGTTGCAGTACTCAAAAGTAAAAATTGCCAGGTTTTCATATCATTGTAAGAACATTTGGTCTTCTCAAGTAAAGCAAAACAAAGTATACACACACATTCACTGATTCACATTGGGAGACTTTAAAGATTTCAGCTGACCTAACACATCTTTAAAATGTGGGAAGAAACCTAAGTATCGAGAAGAATTCCACACAGACACAGGAAGAGCATGTAAACTGCACATAGGCAGTGGCCAGGATTCAAACACCAGGTCTATGGGGCTGTGAGATGACAGAAATACTCCATATACTGTGCTTTATAAACATTACACTGCATAGAGGGGCGGCACGGTGGCTCGGTGGGTAGCACTGCTCTGCTGCATCAAGCAAGAAGTACCCGGGTTCAATCCCAGGGTGGAACGGCCTGTGTCCTGAGTCTGCATGTCCTCTTATATGGATGTAACCTTATGTGTGTTGCTGAGATGGCCACCGATGCCGATGGCGACGTTAAAGAAGCCAAACAAACAAACACTGTGTAGAGTTTGACTCTGCTGAAAGAAAAAAGCACTCCTGAGAGCAATAGGTATATAATGAATTTTATCTCAATCCTCCAACCATCCATAAGTTCATCCAGTTCACAAATTACATACCTTAAAAAACTGACAAGACCTATACATACTTACACACACCTTTTACTTCTATTAAAAGGTTTAAGTAAATGTAACATGTCTACACACACACACAGTTTCCACATGTTAAGTAATATCATTTTATTAAAAGTTAGAGTAAATCCTTGCTACTACACGCAATATATTAAATAAAAATGTTCATGGCATTTACGATTACAAATAATATTTAGACTAGTTCATTATCACTACAGGTCTTTGATTTAATTTGTATGCATCACTACTGTCAATTCTGTGGTGTAGCAGAATTCTGGCCATTTAGAATGAAATAATTCAAAGCACTAAAATAAACTCCCCGTCAACTTTTGAAATGAGTTTCAGTCACAATTACTATATCAAATTTACACAATGTACAGCAGCAAAAATAAAAATAGCACATCATAAAATAATTAATTATCTACAAGTTAAGATTGCTGGTCTCAGAAAACATGCTTACCACCAACTGATTTAGTGCCACTATGCTCAAAGACAAGCAAAGAAAACAAGTTCTTAAAATATCAGAAATATCATATTAAAACATCAGTGTGACTGCCCTCATCAGGCTCAATTAAAATCTACCAACAGGAGGCTGCAATGTAGTAGTACAGGAATGTAAAGAAAATATGGTATTAAAAGAAAAATCAGTTTGTGAAATTGTAGCAGCACAGAGAACATGTTTTTGATGCATTATCAGAGGTTTATCACAATCTGTCACAGAACTCGCCCAACCAGCTTAACATATAAAAAATGTATGACCAATATGAGACCTACAAAACCGTACCGTATCAGTGCCTTAACAATAGTGTGTAGCTCCAAAAAGGGAGACAGTTTCTCTTTTTTCTACTTCCTATAACACATTTACCCCCAGTAGTTCCCCTCTACACTCTATATCAATAGCCTCTAAACAGGATTCAGTCATTCTTCCTTTCAAAAGGCCCAGACAGACCAATCTCTGCTGCCATCTCGCTCTTCCTCTCTGTCTGCTCCCGCTGCCTCACTTCCCCTGGTGGTCTGTGTGTTGGCAGACTGCGGGAGGCAGATGATTCCCCCCCTCCCACTTTGAAGTACGGGTGAGAGTGAGTATGAGTTCAAGGGGGCGACTCATATGGCTAAAACTTCAAACAGCACTATCATGACACAGGACATTTAGGACAGTACATTTGATCTGTACCCTCTCTATTGCTCCCTTTCTCTGTAAGTCTGTCAATTAAATGTGTAACTAAATCCAGGACGTGTTTAGGTTCTAAGTTCTGCTCAGGTGAAGGCTGAGAGCAAAAGTCTGGCGAAAAATAATGAAACTTTGTATCTGACTGGAGTTGTTTTTTAATACCATCTAAAATATTTTTTCTGTACTCAACGCTGTTATTTGCATCTCCTAACATAATTAAGTGAAATAAATGGAATTTTAATAAATATACACAATATACTTACACATTTCTGCTCACAACATTTATAGAAACTGACATTTGCATCGGAGCCAAGCTTAATATAGCTAAAGGAAGTCTGTCTCACCCAAAATCATTTTTTCCCCCTTCTGTCAGTTGATACCCATACAATCCAAAAGTAATGTCACTCAGGCTTACTGATGTGGTCTAGACCACAGTTTGACTAATTTAAAAAAACGAGCAAACCTTATGGTTAAAACTCAGCAATTTCCATAGAACAATTACAATGCAAGCCAATTTTATATATATTATAGCCGAAAAAACTATGCAGATGATCATTTCCAGCTTTTAAATGCATACATACAGACAATCAGTAACATTATACTATGCATAATATTATACCAAGCCTTTGGAAAACATTCAGTGTGTTTTTTTTGCAATGGTATTATCCATATATAATATAATGTCAACAGAAATGTTTTCAGAAATTTCAAATTTGAACTTAATAAATTAATAACCTAAATATAACAATATTCTGTGAGCTTTGTAAACTTTAGCATATCTTAGATGTTTCACAGTAAATTTCTCTCAATCTGACAATGAAACTAATGCATATGTCTCAAAAATAGACTTATTTATATAAAGTCAGTGACATACTGAGAGGTCTCATACATATTTATACATATTGCTTTAGGTTGCTTTAATCACAATTGGCGTCCATTTAAAAGTATGGGTCCTCAAAGGGTTAAAATATAAATTAATACAATTATGCATATATTTCATAGTAATAAAATTATTTGGGGTGATTCAGACTGTTGTCAGTTAGCTTGGCTGACTGACTAGATGTGGGATGAGGGAAGCTGTAGAAAACCATTCCTTCAATCCCATGTGATTGAATGCTTTATCTAAAAACTAGAGACTGAGACAAAACTGATTCATTCAGCATGCAAACTCTTCCATATTTAAATAAATGACATGGCATATTTTGAGGGGCAGCTTTTAGTGCTGAGATGAGAATTTTCTGTATTTTCAGCATTCATGGGCTATTTTATGAACAGGTACTTCTCAAAAACAAAAGGTAATGTATTTTTTATTTATTAAATGAATGGAAGTGTTAGTTAACTTTAATATATCAGGCACAGGCACTTCTTGCCGGGTCACTTTTGAGACCTGGCCATAGCTCTGTGCCATATTCGAACACTTTCACATATGACTCTCATGGAGTCGTATCTGAATCTGGTCTTAGTCAGTCTGAAGAAGTCACTTAGATGAGTGGGAAAACGTTTCTTATGGATTTTTGGGGATTTTCTGACCTGCATTATTGCGTGCATCAAAATGAGTAAAAATTAAATTTCTCTCAATTAAGACCTGAACTAGCCAGACCTGAGTCTTCACTGCACACCAGCCTGCATCTAACTGGAGCCACACATCCGGATGAACAGAGGAAAAACCCACTTTTTCATTTAACCACTGGAGAGAGGGAACAGAGAAAAGGTCGGAGGTCACACTCTCCACAGGTCTCAAAAGAATAAAAAGAGACAAAATATACCCACATGCTGATTCCCCTTCAAAATATGCACAGGAACAAATACAATCTGCCCACACGACTCATATGAGCCATGCAATACGATCTCACAGAGAATCCATAAGACACCATTTGTGTGGAAATTTACAAATATTTAAGGTTAGTGTTTATGCAGGTTCAACAGGTTCTTATGACTACGTAATGTTTTACTGCTTTGTGCATTTGAAGAAAGAGTCCAGACATTCTCATAAAGCACAGAAATGACTTTTAACCCAGAGCTATTTATTTATTTCTTTCTTTATTTGGCTTCTTTAACGTCGCTTATCGGCATCAGTGGCCATCCAGCGACACGTTCAAGGTTAGATCCATACACAAGTTCATTCCAAGACCGGTCATACATACACAAGTCAATGACAATTTAGAGACACTAATTTTACCTAACACACATGTCTTTGGACTGTGGGAGAAAACCGGAGTA
>JAUZSU010119710.1:0-18576 GCA_034780255.1 Parotocinclus maculicauda
TTATATTAGGAGCCTTACGCTCTGCTCTTCATCCCTTTTCAGTTGTTCTATGTTATTTCCCCATTATTATTATACGTCGTGGGATATACTTATCCCGCATACCTGGGTCCTAAATAAAGACCACCACATCTCGTAACACAGATGCCCTGCTTTGCATTGCACTTGGTGATGTATGGCTTGGATGCAGCTGCTTGACCATGAAAACCCATTCCATGAAGCTCTCTGCGCACTGTTCTTGAGCTAATCTGAAGGCCACTGAAGGAGGTCTGTAGAGATTGACTATGCAGAAAGTTGGCCACCTTTTCATATCGTTTCAGCATTCGCTGACCCAGCTCCGTCAGTTTACCTGACCTACCACTTAGTTCCCAAACACTTCCATTTTCTTAAAATTCTGACAGTTGACTGTGAAATATTTAAGAGCGAGGAAATTTCACGACTGTATTTGTTGCACAGGTGGCATCCTATCACAGTTCCACACTGGAATGCACTGAGCTCCTGAGAGTGACCCATTCTTTCACAAATGTTTGTAAAAACAATCTGCATGCCTAGCTGCTTAAATTTATACACCCGTTGCCATGGAAGGGAGTGGAACACCAGATTTAGATCATTTGAATGGGCGAGCGAATTCTTTAGATAGATAGATAGATGGATGGATGGATGGATGGGTGGGTGGATGGATGGATGGATGGATGGATGGATGGATGGATAGATAGATAGATAGATAAATAGATAGATAGATAGATGTAAGCAGGCATATGAATTGAAGTCTGCACTTTGTTTTCTGTAGATTTCAGACAGGGCTGAGTATTTGGGCTCTGGATTGCTCCACAGAGGTCTGGAACCCTGTAAGAAAACATTCATTGGCATCTTTGCTCAGAATCGTCCAGAGGTGAGAATAAAATTTATCTAAAATAAAACATCTTCCATAAGCCAAAATCCACCCTTTCTGTGACCAAATGTTAGACATTTTAAATCTATATAAGACCAGTTGTAGGATCTAAGGGAAAATGATAGCTTTATAAACCGAGCTGCTTATGTTTCTTGCATGCAGTGGATTATTTCTGAGCAAGCCTGCTATACGTATTCCATGGTGGCGGTTCCTCTATATGACACGCTGGGTCCTGAGGCTCTCATCTTCATCATTAACAGAGGTAATTAGGCTTGCTTCCTTCTCTGCTTCATTAGAGGTGTTAATTGGAACAGAAAACGCCTAACCATTTTCCCTTGTGCTTTAATCCCCATGAACCCAGTTTTAAAAAAGATTAGAGGTCAGATTTTGCACATACTGGTGCTTAATATTTTTTTTATTTAGAAAAATGAGCTATGTGTTTAAGTCAGTGGCAGCTGCTGGTCTTTTAAGGCTCATTCAAGGCTCATTGCCATAAATCATAAAATGTATAAGTTTATTTATACGTAAATTCTGCTCTCCGTTCCTTTTTAATAAAATGTTCTGTGACCCTATTGTACCAAGTAGGCATCATTATCTTGACATAATTAACTAATTTTATTTTAATTTTATTATTTCTAAAATCAGTATGGTAAAATGACCCCCAATTGAAGAATCATCCCAATATTTTGTTTACACTTTCACATTTGTTTTTCTTAAATTAAGTCCACCAAATCTCAGACATTTAGTATGTTGGTTAATGTGGTCTGTCCAAAATCATATTGTCCTAAACATCTTCTAACTCTGTCCATTTACAGCAAACATATCTACAGTTATTTGTGACAAGCAGGAAAAAGCTGAAACACTGCTTGCTAACTGTGAGAAAAATCATACAGCCGTGCTTAAAGCTATCATAGTTATGGACCCTTTCGATGTAGCAATGGAAGCAAGAGCATCCAAGTGTGGAGTGGAAATTTTGAGCCTAAAACATGTAGAGGTACATGTTTTTTTCAAGTACACACAATTTGTTGTTGTTTTTTTACATGCAACTTGCAATTTCCCATATGTCACATCAAAGTACATTTCTATTTCTTTTTAGGCTCTTGGAAAAGATAATATTCGAAAACCAATTGTGAGTAAATTGGTTGACACATGTCGTGTGAAATATGTTGTAAAAACTATGCAATCAATATTGTTTATAGAGGAATAAAGATCAAATGTATACTTTCTGTCACTAGCCACCAAATCCAGAAGACTTGTGCACTATATGTTTCACCAGTGGAACTACTGGTAGGTGGACATAATCTACACCAATATTATTACAACATATTATACAGGCATGCACTGTTCATGTGAAACAGGACGTTGACCAAAATGGACATTCACATAGTAGTATTGTGCTTATAATACACATATAATATGAATTAAAACACTATGGTCAATATGAAAACATTTAGTACAGTACCATCCTCTACAATAGAGTAATTCTTATTTTGCATCTTTTACTGTATATACAATGAAATATTTATCGAAAATGAAAGCTGCATTACCATGTCATTTTTTCCCCTCAAGAGTGTGGTTTTCTGTTCGCAGGTGTCGCAAGGGTCTGCCCACACTAAGTTTCTGTCATTCAGATGTGAATTATATGTATATAAGAGAGATTTGTAATTATTGTTATTGTTCTAAACACCTCGTGCGGTAAAGCAAATGGATGTTGATCGGATTGACATTAACATGCATACCTGTATCGTGGCAAAGGATATTGGTTTTACAAATGTACAATACATGGTGTGGGTTAGTTAATAGGTTATGTATTTGGTAACCAAACCAGTGACTTATGCTGTTAAATACTTACGTGCTGTGTCCGTCTTCTGTTTCAGGTGATCCAAAGGGAGCCATGTTAACCCATGAAAATGTAGTTGCAAATGCTGGCAGTATTGTTAAAACCATTGAGGTATAGTTTGTCATTTTAGAGGACAAGAAAGTCTTGATTTCTTTTGATTTCTTTTGTGGTGTTGTAAACCAAGACCTAATGTCTATGGAAAAAATTGAGTCTTTCTGATTAATATCTCTGATATCTAATATCTAATAACTCTTTACTCTTCACACTTTACCCCAGAGTGCCTTCATACCACTCACCACTGATGTGTCCATCTCATTCTTGCCATTGGCACACATGTTTGAGAGAGTAGTGCAGGTATGGTGATTTTCAATAATAATAATAAAAACATTAGTTTGCTGTGTTAAATGACTTTTAGATTGAAGAAATTAAATTAAATCATTTTTGTGTTTGTTTATGTCTGTCAGACAGTGGTTTATGGCGCAGGAGGCAGGGTGGGCTTTTTCCAAGGCGATATCAAGCTTCTTCCTGATGACATGAAGACCCTAAAGCCTACAATTTTCCCTGTGGTTCCACGTCTTCTTAATCGTATATATGACAAGGTAGCAACCTTGTTTTCCATGTTTTATATCAATGTGTGGTCAGCATAGTTGGGATTTTGTGCCTCAAATACTGCTCAGAGTTTGGTGAGGGTAAAGCTATTAATATCCAGACTATCCACGATAACTATGTCCATTTTTGGGAATAACATTTACGGAAATGAACTACACTCACATATCACTTTCTAATGAACACCTTTCACACCTGTTCTTCCATGGAATTTTCTAATCTTGGTGGCTAAAAGCCACCAACCTCAATGTTCTAAAGTTTGCATGGGAAAAATGTGGTCTTAGTGACTTTGACTGCAGCATGATTTTTGGTTTCAGAATTTCAAATACTACTGTTATTAAGATTTTTGCCCATCACAGTCTCTAGAGTTTACTCAAAATGGTGCAATTAAGAAAAAACAAACATCAAGTGAATGGCAATTTGTAATGTCCTGGGTGAAATGTGTTTCATGTGACAACAGGTGCTTCAGTCATTTAAATTTTTCCTCAATTGTTGCATTTAGTCTGCAGTATCAGAATCTGAAATGCTCTTTCACCCACTCACGGGACTTTCGTTTCTTATCTAAAAATCCCCTCATTCTCTCAGGTTCAGAGCGGGGCCCAGACTCCTTTCAAGAAATGGCTGCTGAACTTTGCCATTCAAAGGAAACATGCAGAGGTGAAGGAGGGCATAATCAGAAACACTAGTATATGGGACAAGCTCATCTTTCACAAACTGCAGGTATCCCCACCAGACATGACAATACATCTGGCTTCAGTGTTCCTCTGATAGGAGGGGGAAATGGTATCAATCATGAGCTTTCTTGGATGGAAGAAGGGATTGAAATGGTAATGAAGACAGACATTTGATCTTGAATGTTTGTATTCATCTCTCTGAGCAGGAGTCTCTTGGGGGTAGGATTCGTGTGATGGTGACGGGTGCTGCTCCAATTTCTCCATCTGTGCTCAGTTTCCTCAGAGCATGTCTTGGTTGCCAGGTGAAAACCCATTCATATTCTCATCATTCTCTTGTGGCTATTAGGACATAAAACATATTTGTTCTATTTTTGTCTGGTTTATACATACAGTGGTACTTCAAAGTTTGTGATCCCTTTGGAATGTTTTATATTTTAGCATAAACCTGACCCAATGCAATCATATTTTCGCAGTTTGAATTTGAGGGTAAAATTAGAGACATGACTTTTTCACCGGAAGACAATCTGGTCTTTGCCCTGTCTGAAGTCTACTCTTTGTTTGTGGAAGTGTGTCATAGCATGAGTGTTGTTGAGTTGTTCAGGGCCATTGGGCTGAAAAGGGTTACAAATCCACAAAAAGTTAGATTATCTACAAATGGAGAGCTTTAATACCATCGATACCTTCCACAAAAGGGTTGCAAATACAAAGCCACTGCTTTCCAAAAATGACATTGCTGCATTACATTACATTACATCATATTGCTGCTGGTTTGCAGTTTGCTAATGATCACTTCAAAAATACAGAATGGGAGCAAGAATCTTTAAATAATGGTAAATGAAAACACTGTGTGCCAGCATGAGAACCTTAATCCGTTTCTGAAACATGGTGGTAATAGTGTCATGGTTCACATACTTTTCACCGCCCATGTATATGCATAAATATAGAAACTTTTAAACACCGCTGTATTATATACTACATTAACATTTATGACTGGGTTGTACACTAAATTGATTGACATATTTGCAGTAACTAATCCAATCTATTTTTAATTACTGTGTCTGTTTTGCGGCTGGAGGTAACATTTGAAAATCTAGGAACTTACAGTATCTCAGTGATTCAAAAGTGATTCCTGTGTCTGGCTCAACTTCCAGATATTTGAAGGATATGGTCAAACTGAGTGTACTGCTGGCTGCACTGGCTCACTGCCTGGCGACTGGACTGCTGGTATGTTTCCAAAGTTGAACTACCTGATCTTTAACAACAGTATATGCAGGGCTTCAATAACTCTCATTAGACCTTCCATATCTAATGTCATTAAATCTTTATTTATATTTCTATTTCTAATGTGTATTTCCCTTATGTATAGGACATGTTGGGGTACCGTTTTCATGTAATGTGGTCAAGCTAGTAGATGTTGAGGAGATGAATTATTTTGCCTCTAATGATGAAGGAGAGGTAAAATGAACTGTTCTGCTGTTACATCCTACTGTAAAATCCTGTAAATGGTTGGCCTTTGCAGGTTTTTTATAACAATCTCTGTCTTAGGTTTGTGTAAAAGGGAAGAATGTGTTCTGCGGATATCTGAATGACCCAGAGAGGACAGCAGAGGCCATAGACAAAGATGGATGGCTACATACTGGAGACATCGGCAAATGGCTTCCGGTGGGATTCCTTTCGTAGTAAAAGTCTTTTTAAAGAGTGATTCAATCAGTGCAGTACTATTGATATGGATTAATTCACAGGAAGTCATTTGATTAAAAGTTTTTTGCGAACATTTTTAATTGTAATATATAAATCTAATTGATTTACACAATGCACTAGAACGGGGTTTTGAAGATCATTGACAGAAAGAAGAACATTTTTAAACTGGCCCAAGGCGAGTACATCGCTCCTGAAAAGATCGAAAATGTTTATGTTCAGTGTGCTTTGGTTGCCCAAGTATATGTCCATGGGGACAGTTTGAAGGTAAGCAACGTGTCTTCAGTCCGTATTCTAGTAAAACTTCAGATGTTGTGTGAATGTTGACACCATTTTATTGATTTCTCTGATTTTCTGTGTTTAGTCCTGTTTAGTGGCCATTGTGGTACCTGATGCTGAAGTTCTGCTTGGTTTTGCTGAGAAGCTTGGAGTTAGGGGTTCATTCAAGGACCTGTGTAAGAATCAGGTACAATATGCTACAAAGCATGCTACACAGTTTTCTTTCAAAATTACAGAATCTGATATTCTTTGTGACTCCTGATAATAAGTGGATTATTACAAAAACACTTCTAAAATGTCATTTTTCACTTACTTTAAAAGAAAACATTACTGAAGTAAAATAAGTTGCTCGTTGAATTTTAACCGACCCAGGTGTACTTTGGATAACGCCAAGAATCAAGGCCTGGCAGGTATACAATTAAATTGTCTATGGAAATCATTACAATAAATAGCCCTGCCTAATATACTTATGGATTCCACTGCCATCCAATAGCTGTTTAACTGCATAATTGCTATGCATAATCAGAGTTGTCCATGTGTTCACAGCTTTATACAATATGTGGCAGAATCAAACTTTGATCATACTTTGTGATAGTGAGCAAGTTATATAACTTATCTGCTTAATTCTTGTGCACTGTCCGTTTGCTGAATGATGCATAAGTTTCTAAACTGAGCCATATTTGTTCAAGAAATCCTTGCTATCTCAGAGTCAAACTGAAAGTTCATTTTATTTCTATAGTACTGTAGTTTTACAGTGGAGCATTATCTCAAAGCAGCTTGGAAACTTAATATTAACTTTTAACTAAACTTACTATTAACTATTACTGTTATCCAAGGCCAATCCCAAACTGAGCAAGCCTGTGGTGACAGTGACAGGGACCCCAAAAAATTATAAGGAAGATATGTGTGAGGACTTAAAAAGGGGCCCATCTTCCTTGGGTGGCTAAGATTACCTGTAGTATCTTTTATATTATCAGCTCAAACAGAAAACTAATAACTTACAAAGTAAATTTATGTTACACGCATATGTATGTATCTGTATAACCAATTAGCTTCAAAGTTTCTAAATGACATAACTTTTGACATTAACACATATTTTTGCAAATTACCATTAACAACTCAGTTGAGATCAGTAGATTGTCTAGAAAGTTCCCAATATGTTTAATTATGTTTTTAAACATAAAAATGTAAAATGTTGTTGTTAAGTGTAAAAAGTGCGGAAACATATAATATTTTAGCGTAACATTGTCACAAGTCTTATTTGTTGGGATATTCATGAGAATGTCAGTATCATATGGGACAGATCTAACTTATGGGTCAGCAAACAATGAAATGAAGATAGTGAAATATATCTTATCAAGTCAGTCCTTTATCTCCTTACAGCAAATTAAAAAAGCCATCCTTTCTGACCTTAACAAGATGGGGCGTGGAGCAGGACTAAAGTCTTTTGAACAGGTAAGTGAAACTGTAGCGTACATTGATGTCTGCATAGCATTCGCTAGTATGCGCTGTTTAACGTCTGCGTTAAATGCTGTGAAACAGGACGTTGACCAAAATGGACGTTAACCAGACTTTACCATAGTCACAGAAGCACTAAATGCTGTGGTTTAGATACTGTTTGCACATAGTGCTTTATTTTAAATGATATTAAAATACAATATAAAAGCATTTATACTGAACAAAAATTTATATTTATGTGTGTGTGTATATATATATATAAAAAAAATATGTTTTAGCTCCTATTTTTCATGAGCTGAACTCAAAGGTCTAAAAAGGTGAATAATTTTCACAAATTTGTCTAAATGAGCACATTTCCTTTGCCTAGGTAATCCATCCACCTCACAGGTGTGGCATATCAAGATGCTGATTAGACAGCATGATTGTTGCTCAGGTGGAACTCAGACTGGCCTCAATAAAAGGTCTCTCAAAATTGTGTAGTTTACTTTTACTGTATTGGGGGGTCCAGGAGATCAAAAAAGCAGTCATTATCTGGTGTGACCATCATTTGCCTCACACAGTGCAACACATGTCCTTCACATCATAATTCAGGTTGTTGATTGTGGCCTGTGGAATGTCGGTCCACTCTTCTTTAACGGCCAAGTGAAGTTGCTGGATCTTGTCAGGAACTGGAACATGCTGCCAAATATGCCGATCCGGAGCATCTCAAACATGCTCAGAGTGGCAAAGTAACCACTGAGATGTTTTCAGCTTCCAGATACAGCTGTACAGATCCTTGCATGATCATGCTGCAACATGAGGTGATGGTCGTGGATGAATGGAATAACAATGGGCCTCTGGATCTCGTCATGATATCATTCAAAATGCCATTGATGAAATGCACCTCTGTTCATTCACCATAACATACACCTGCTCATACCATAACCCCACTGCCACCATGGGCCAATAGATTCACAACATTAACATCAGCAAACCGCTCACCAATTTGACCCATACACTCAGTCTGCCATCTGCCTTGTAAAACCAGGATTCATCCATGAAGAGGATACCCCTCCAATGAGCCATACGAATTGGAATGTGAGCATTTGCCCACTCAAATCGGTTATGACGATGGTCATGGGGAGACCCCGATGTGGACAACGAGCATGCAGATGATCTTAACTGAGATGGTATCTGACAGTTTATGCAGAAATTCTATGATTATGCAAACCGATTGTTGCAGCAGCTGTCTGGGTGGATGATTTTGGAGATGAAGTTGCTGGATATGGAGTCCCTGGGCTGGTTTGGTTACACGTGGTCTGCGGTTGTGAGGCCAAATTCTCTGAAATTAATATCTTTAAATACATTGTAAGTCAAATATCACAGGACACAGGGAGAGTCAAAAGTCACAGGACATATCGCATGCTGCGTTGTGAACAATTGTTCAGGTTTCTTCGCCGGTAGCGGCTTTCGGACGATCACTACGTGGCTCGTTGTCCATAGTCCTGGTTTTTCAGAATTTGGTTATGAGGGATGCAACAGTGCTGTGTGAAATCGTTGTCTTTCTGGGTGTTGGTTGTTGAAGTCTATGGTTATCATACAGCAGCTGTGTTCCCTGGACATCAGAACGTCCCCTCACCAATTACTTACTGGGATATTCTGATATGCCATTTTCCCTTTGGAATAAAAGGTTGTCGTGTGACTTTTGATTCACCCTGTACTTCGTAAGAATATTGTCAGGCAGTGCTGTGTGGCATTTTGAGTCTGTTTACTGCGTCTACATCCAGAGTTAAAAGACGAGATTTATATTTCCTATTATAATTTGCTATAATTTTTAAGACCTCGGCCGTTAGAGTGACTAACCTTTCATTGAATCGACGTTAAAAGGCGAATACCTGTATTTGAACCAGATTTGACATAAAATCAGTATAAATACACACATTAATACTTATTTGTGTTAAGGTGAAAGACCTGCATCTGCATGCCGAGCAGTTCAGCGTTGAAAATGGTCTTCTCACGCCAACACTGAAGGCTAAAAGAGTCGAACTTAGCAGGTTCTTTAAACACGAGATTGAGAGCTTGTATGCTAAGCTGCAGTGATTTGGGATGACCAGCAAGAATTCATGATTTCTTGCCTCCTACTGATGGATGAACTCCATGGACTGTTTACTTATAAGCACAGCTTATAGATCTCCAAACCCACAATAACTGGGCCAATTTGACTCCGGTTCTAATGTTAATCATAGTTCCATCTAAAGCTTGATTATACATATTGTAGATTTGTTCTATTGTGAGTATTTAAATCCATTAAGTACTGAAAATACCATTGATAAAACAACTATGATTTTCTTTTTTTTCATTATATGAAAAAAACAACAAAGCAAAACATTATTGTAGTGTTGAACTGTTTACTTATGTGTCATGAGGTCTTGTTAACAGTCTTACAAAAATAATCAGAAATAAAATTGGTTTCTGTACAAAAGAATACAGAGTATTTGCATGACTAAGACATTGTAACAACTGGCAAAGGCATTGCATAAACAGCTTGGATATCAAAGAGAGAGAAAGAGAGAAAGAAAGAGAAAGAGAGAGACTAGATTCAAGTAATTGTATGCACAGCTCCTAGAAAGGAATTATTATAAGCCCCAGGTCAACCAACTTCCCTTCCTGCCACCTGCATTAGCATGTCTTTGGAGATTACAGAGGTACAGAGGTACAAACTAAGAAGTTGCTGGTTTAAACAATTATATACTTTATCATTAAACATGCAGGTTAGACCTGCTACTGAAATTACTCACATCTGAAATTAGACATCAGCAAATAATAAGTAAGTACAGCAGGGTGCTGAGCTGGTAGAATCCCATTTGGAATCATTTGTCTTTCTTTTCTTCGTTTGCTCCGTTGGTTTCTGATTCACAGGGGTATTTTTCGACGCAACAGCGTGGAAACCATCCTCTGATGCGGACTCCAGCTAAAGCGCGGGTAAAGAATACTTTTTAGAATGCCACAGATTTAAAAAGACATTATTGCAATAGCGATTAAAATTTACACTGACACTAGTTCAAGTTTTACCTTTGATGTGTTCCTCAACCAAAACTTTGTCCCCATACATCCACCACCTGAACATTAAATCAATAATTATCTCCAAAACCAATAACCAAGCCAATCTTCAGTGTTTTTGATTAACTTACTTGGTTCCTCTTGTGGCAAAGATGAGCTCCCCTTTAGTCAGACTGATCCTCGGTTCCTCCGTGCAGGGCGACCTAAAGAACGTTTTAACTCCCTTTCCTAGTGGGCACCATGCGCCGTTATAGTCCTCCACAACTCTGTATGGTACCTGCAGAGCACAGAGAAACCAGGATTGCCACTCACTGTATGACAGTGCTGCCCTCTTGTGTCCAAAAGCGATCATTAATGCTACTCACGCTCCTCACACGCTTGTCTGCTTTCTGCTTTAGCTGCTCAATCTGAAAAAGAGAACAAACATGAAATAAATGAATACTAATGCACGACAGATGGTGTTATTAAATCTGTTCTGTCAGTACTTACAGTCAGTGTGTACTGGTGACACGATTCAATTACGGGCCAATCAATGCCGTCCCCCTCTAGGGTACCAGACCAGGTAAACACCTGCTTAAAATTCTCCCACCAACTGCCCAGATCATAAGGAAACACAAACGTCTCTCCGGTCTGGTAGTATTGGATTCTGTCTTTGGCCTAAATGGAAGGATTGTAAGTGAGGTGATAGTGGGTTTTAAATACATTACAAATCATAATCAGCTAAACTATTTGAAAGAAGAAATTAATCTTGGTATTAGTATATATGATATTCATTTTGAAAAAAAACAACAACAATTTTTTGTGAGCAGTGTATGGTATCGGTATTTAAAAAAACTATATATAACCTAGATGATGCTCAGGGTACGCTATAGGTTGATGTTTAGGTTGATTTTGCGGTAGCCTAGTGGTCATGGCACTGGACTCTGGACCTGATGGTCCAAATCTAACCTCTGAAAAGGCTGTCACAGTTGGGTCCTTAAGCAAGGCCCTTAACCCATGATTGCTTTAACTGTAAGAATGTATAAGTTGTAAGTCGGATAAGGACGTCCGCTAAATTCCGTAAATGGAAATATAAGAATCACACAAAGAATTAAGACAAGCACATTTGGCATGCATTTGGCAATAGAAAACTGAAACAACTCACCTTCTCCTCAATCCATACTTCAATTGAGGTTTTGTTTCGCAGAATGACTTTAATCTGAAAATAACAAACAAAAAGGTTACTAAACTACTGCAGCTGCAAAATATGGCATTTTGCATTTATGCTGAACTGTGTCTTCTTACTGGGTAAGTAAATCATGTTTTTCTGATGTATTAACATGAAGAACTGACTGAATGTATGAATTATAAAACAAATTATTGTAATAAACACTATTATTGTTATTGAAAAACAGTGAGGGACATCTATGTTATGGTTACTGGGCCTTAGATAATATTATGCAGGTTTGCAGATAGTCATATAGTAAATGCACCATCTGGCCTTCATCTTAAAAGCCTCAGCTAGAATTCAAAACTGGAACTGTCATTTCCAGTAGCTGTGTCTTATTGCCAAGCCATAGAGGGTGACTGGTATTGCTTTTAATAGTGCATACTTATTAATACTTACTGGTCACTGTATTAAGTACAAATAATTGTTTCTATACTTATTGTCCATTTGATCAGTTTCACTTATCGTACAGATGCACTTTGTAGTTCTACAATTGCAGACTGTACTCCATCTGTTTCTCGACGTCCCCTTTTACTCTGTCGCACAGAGCCACCACAGTTCAGGTATTATTTAAGTGGTGAATCATTCTCAGCACTGAAGTGAAACTTATGTGGTGGTGGTATGTTAGTGTATGTTGTGCTGGTATGACTGGATTAGACACAGCAGTGCTGCTGGAGTTTTTATACACTGTGTTCTCTCACTCGGCATTCTATTATACCCATTTCTAATGCTCTACCTTTTAAAATCTGAGACAGCAGCTCATCTATTGTTACACAAATTATGTTTGTCCTCTAATCCTTTATCAGTGCTCACAGGGTGCAGGACATTTTTGGTTGGTCACTTTTTTCAGTCCAGCAGTGACACTCGGGTGTTTAAAAACTCCAGCAGCACTGCTTTGTCTGATCATAGTACCATAGTGTCTTCTGATGGCTACTTCTAGCAGGATAACGGCATGTCACAAAGCGCACTTTAAAAACTGTTTTTTTTAAACATGACAGTGAGTTCACTGTACTTAAAATTACACCTTGTTGAATCAATGCAATGCAGAATTAACCTGGTACTAGTATGTACTAATAAAATGTGTGTGTGTGTGTGTGTGTGTGTGTGTATATATATATAAAAATGTGTATACATATATAAACACAGCACAATTTGCCAAGTCTAAGCACCAGCTTGAAAAGATAAGGGGCAGGATAAATAATGATCTCTACCTGCATATAAAACAGCATGCCCACAGCAATGGTGGTGCCCAGTGCCAAACCCAAAGCAAAAAGTGTCACTGCAAAAGCTGCCACACTGAATGGCATTATGGGATGGTGGACACGTCGTGCAGCACTCATGTCTATTTTCACTGTGCTCCAACCAAACGAGATCTGCAGCAAAAGGAAAGATAACAATACACGAGCAAGGCTTAGACCCAAGAACATCTCACTTTTTACCATTATAATAACTATAGGGTCACAAAAAACATATTTGGGCTGCTGAACATTGTTCAGGTATGGTTTTTCCAAACAATAGATTTTGGAACATGAGTGTGGGGATTTGATTAGATTTAGAAATAAGAGAATTAGTGAATTCAAGCACTAATGATTGGTAATAAGGCCTGACTTACAATTTCCTCCCAATTGTGCTGGATGGGTGTGAGGGGAAGTTTCTCTGCATCTTTCTTTGTGCACAGAGCACTCTAATATCTAAAGAGGAAAGACCATCCAACAATCCAGCTCCCAGTTTGAAGTAATTCTCTATATTCTTACTTCATTCAGAAGCATTTTTTGTTATTAAATGGTTATTCGAACACGCAAAATAATCCCCGAGTTTTATAGACTGTGAAGTCAGTGCTATATTTAAATAAATCCTGACTGTAAGTATACAGTGGTACCTCATTTCTCGTTGTTCATTTGTTCCAGAAGTCTTGTCTGGCCTTATTTAAATTTAACTAATCCATTCCAGACCCCCAGAAAATCTGTATACAGTCAAACAAATTCAAAATAAGTTAAATCTATTATGAACGGAAAAGCTTAACAAGTGTTTGGTAGAGCAGAGAATAGGAAAACGATAAGCAAGTTAATGTTTCTAAAACTTACATTAACCTAGCAAAATCCATTAACATGAAGCTTATTTTATTTTTATAAAGTGTTCATTATTAATTACCTTCATGGTTTTGGGGAGCCGGGGGCCTAACCAACCCTAACCCTAACTGTAACACCTATACTACTTTAATGACTGAGGACTTAAGAATTGTATCAGAATATAAAAATGGGTCTTTAATGTATCTAATTCACGTATGAATGGCAGAAAACTAATATGATCAAACACTTGCGACACCTGCTGACAGAATAGAGAACTGCAGTATCGAAGGGCGAAAACAACAACTTTTGTTTTCACGTCTATTTTGGTCACCAAAATACGTTCTTCACAGAACGTAATGTGGACATTATACAGTGCACACCTGTATTACTGTAATTGTGAGTAAAGTGCTAAAATAGAGGCATTCTCATTCTCATCTTTGGCCCCTGCTGTAAGCACAGGTGTATCTCTAGCAGTTATTTTAGAAATTATACAGTATGCAAAAAACAATTCTAGTATTTTAAATCATTCACCATGGCATAAACAGATAAAACACTAACCCGGTCATATAGCTGTGTGTACATTGTCATGATGAAGATAAAAGCAGCGTGCATACACCCCAACGGGGCAAGGAGGAGGAAAGTGGTGAAGTATGCATGATTATGGTGTCCACAGCAATTGTTAATCCAGGGGCAGTGGTGGTCCATCTTCATCACACACCTAATAAAGAAAAAATATGTTACATACAAGTAGTTCATTCAATTAAGATTTAAAGAAAATGAACTATTATCAAAACAGGTAAATTGAGGCAATTGTTAGTACATCACTACCTGTTACACTTTCTGCAGTGGTGAGACCTTGGTGCTTTATAACCTTGACACACTCGACAGAACTGTAAATACATACAGTCTTGTTGTTTGTCCTGTTAGACAGAAGATCAACATGCAGCTCGATCAAAAGCTAATCAGGTTACAGCAGAGAACAGTGATATCAAACTTCCTGCTTAAAACTAATTACCGGTCTCCATTCTAAGGGAATGTATCCAGGACCCACAAACATTGCATTAAAATAGTTGTAGAGAATGAGGACAGTCCAGTTGATAAGCATGATAAAATTAATACTGCCACTTGTTGTGTCCAAGGGCCAGTACCATATAACGGAATCCAGGATGGCCATGGAGGAACACACAGCAATGACAGTTAGTGCAATAATTGGACCCCAGTGACAGAGTCTCCTAACCTCATGGAGGTTTTCAAATACAATGAAGGCAGATATAAAATTCATTGTGCAATCTGTTTTTTTCAGCTGTGACAGGTTCTTGGGAGTGACAAAAGTTTAGATATGTTGTCTTTCTGTAATTAAATTAATTGACCGGGAGAAGGACAACAGAAATGCTTTCTGTCTTCTCCGAAACATCCAGTGATCGTGGGTTACAGAAGCAGTGTGTGTTGTGGTGTCATTGGCTCTGCTGGTGTATGGCATCCTTTCTAGGCGAACACTTCTTGAGTTTGCTCTCAAGCTGGATACCTGGCACCCATCTAGAAAAGAAAGTAGAAGGCATATTATTTAGACTTGATACAGTATGGGATGTTAAAATAGACTACTGTTTAATTGTAGGCTAACTGATTTACTCTTAGTCCAGTAGGTATAAAGTACTGGACTAACAACCAGAACATCCAGGGTTCAAGATTCAGCACTTGAACTGCCACTTTAAGACTGTATGGCTCATAAGTCACTCCAGATAGGAGATAAGGGACACACACACACACACACACACACACACACACACACACACACACCTGCAAATGGCAAAGAGGGGCAGTGACCTGTACTGTACTGTCAGTTGTTAGATTATTATTTGCACACACTTTGTGGTGTTATTTAAAGGCAAAGACAGTTTTATTTCTAAAGCGCTTTTTGCAATGCAGAAATTGTCTCAAAGCAGCTTTACAAATTTCTATTATATTCCACTATCTAAGGCCAATCAGAAATTAATCAAGCCTAGGGTGACAGTGGAAAGGGAAAAAACCCTACATGTTGTAAAGGAGAAACAGTGTTAGATCAAGACTCAAAACGTGAGCCATCCTTCTTGGGTGGCTTAGATGTTACTTGTTCACAGCAAAAGTTCAAATAAATTGAATCTAAATAAATGAAAAAAGAAAACATTAGGGGTGAGTACAATACACATCACAAATGGGTGATAATAGAATTGTATCACTATACACAGCAAAATGTATATGCATATTGTGATATTCCACATAATTCACTAATAATATTAAAAAAGAGCTGAAATAAATGACAGTGTACGAGCGGAGTCATCTTGCAATCTAAAATCTAAAACTGTGTGTGTAGCCCCTCCTTATGCCCCTCCACTCACTCACACACATATACATACACACAAAAACACATTTATGAACTGAGAAACTGTCAACTGCGCAATAACATAAGTATTTATTTCAGAAGAGTGCAAGAAACTGAAAGCCTGCAGAAACTGTGAAACTTGCACAAGGTAAAGTAGTGCATTTATCTGCACTGCTCACAAAAATTTGGGGATATTGTTTTTTTTTTTGTTTATCCCCCTGTGGCGCGTCAGCTTTTGACACACCTAATTTGTATGTGTGCACAGCGCTCATGCTTTCTCTCCCTGCGGGTAATTAGCTGGTATTCGAACAGATGTTACACATAGTCATCTTTTATTTATAATTATAATAGTTCATAATTATCCACCTTTATATATAACAGTAACAGATAAAACATCCACATTGCTACGCCATTGGTTGCCAACCATAAAAATGCTGTAGGTATGATATTTGCAGAGCACCATAGTTTTAAAGCGCCATGCTGGCCAAGTAGACCCATCAATTTACCAACACAACCATGACACACTCAGACTCACAACAGACAATGTTACAAGATAACTGTCAATACAGTGTTTCCTCGTTTATGGCGGGGGTTACGTTCCAGGACCACCCGCGATAAACGAAAATCCACGAACTAGGGACGCTATATTTATTTAAGTATTTATACACTATTATAGCGGTAGAACTTGTAGAACGTTTGAGTTGCATCGTAGGGCTTAAATGATTTCAGTCTATAACGAAACTTTCACAATCAGCGAACACAAAACCACAGACAAAAACTTATCATGTCAGCAAGTAGCGACTCAGGCGGGCGATGCTCTAGTCTTACTTCTCGTTTTTGGTGCGTATTCATCTGCTGAGTAAATATGCTATTTACTGTAAATTGTAATATTTTATGATTTATAACATTCCTTTATTGTTAGAATTAATATTTTTAATAGATTTTTATACATTTTGTGATTTTTTTTCATGTAAAAGGTCCGCAAAAACCCACGAAACAGCGAAAATCTGCGATATATTTTTCCATTAGGCCAGACTGTTTTTATTGCTTGTTCCTCGGATGTCCCTACTTAAGAATCTACTGAGAAGGGAGGAAAAAAAAAAAATCTTTATTTTTCAGCACTTTTCAATTTCTCGAGGACTAGGTCTAATCAATACAAGAAAGGAGGAAGAAATAAAAATACATTTTATTCAAAAATAAAAAATTTTTAACCTACAATTAAATTAAAGTGAATCTGGAAAAAATAAATGAAAAAATATTAAATAAAATTAAATGAACAGAACAAACCCGTTGGCTCTCCACCGGAGGGCGGAAAAAGCTAAAAAATAAATATATATATTTTAACCATTGGTGCTGCGGCGGATCAAGCAATAAAAAAGTCTGGCCTTAATATTTTTTGAAAATGCACCGAGGCCGCGAAAGGTGAATCGCGAAGTGGCGAGGAAACACTGTATATTAAACAATAAATTAGTAACGTCTTATGTCAGAGGCCCCGCTTCAACGTTCAGAAACGTAACGTAGCACCTTTTGACCAATCAGAATACTGGATTAAACAGCACTGTTAAAAAGCTGAATACGTTTTATTGTTTAATGAAAGTAGTGTAAATAATATGATTGACGATTTGTGTAAACACAGTATAGCTCCCCTAGTGACCCGTGTTCTTATCTTCTACACAAAACCACACACAATTGATTATACTTTATTATAGAAAGCTGACGTGTTTTAAATCATATAAATAACTGTGACTATAGTCATATTTTCGACAACAGCTTCATCACATTCCTAACAAGCGCAATCAGGCTAACTACAGAGCCAGAAACGTAAGATGTTCATTCTCAAATGTACCCGATCAGTGCAGCGTTAACATATGCATATGCACATATAAACATAATTAATTACAAATTACCCTTAAAGGTAATGAACAGTTTGCTTTAGAATAAATTGGCAGCTAGCATAGCAACAAGCGTTCATTCCACCCACCTCGGATACTCGTTACTTCCTACTACGCTTTTGCACTGCCCAAATTGCAAACCTACTTCCTAGCCCCTACACACTACAACATGCGTATAAAATACTTATCATGCTTAAGTCCCATTAATTCTGAAAATGAGAAGTTAATGCACGGAGAACTCTGTGTTTATCACGCAAATATTTTATGTGTTATTTATAAAGACAGTACTATTAAGCAAGTAGTGCACTACTTAAGTTATAATGTGCTGTTTGGAACGCAACCTCTGAGAGGCGCGACACTCGTGTCTTTTGGCAACATATAAATTATGACATTACATATAACATTAATAAACATATCGAGGAGAGCAAAGTCACAGTTAAATCTAGATATGTTTTACACATAATAACCAGCGTAATACGCTCAATTCTATTCACTAGCATAGAGCTTACGTTAGGTAACCGGAACCGGATGTGACGTCAACGTCAACAATAACAACATCTGATTGA
>JAUZSU010119721.1:0-18574 GCA_034780255.1 Parotocinclus maculicauda
ACAATTTGAAATAAGGCTGTAACGTAACAAAATGTGGAAAAAGTGAAGCGCTGTGAATACTTTCCGGATGCACTGTACTTGCCTATGTAGCCTACAGGGGTTGTTAAGAAATCCAGAAAAAATCTGCAGACTGGATTTTCTGCTTAGTAGCGTATATGAGTACAAATGCAGAATGCATCAAAAATGTGTTAATAATGTTGTACCTAAAATCAGGTAAAATTTATTTTCCCCCAAACTGACACCCTGGGTCAACGATAATGTGAGATCCATACTGAATACATGGAAAGCTGCTTAACTTAGGGACCCACATATAGATGGTATCCAACTACTATCAGTCCTATACTAGATAAATGTGGAACAAAATCTGCTTGATTTTAGAATACAAGGGGAGGAGAGACAACGTGTGAATATGGCTACCTCAGTAGTTATAGAGCTTAATACTCATTATACTTGCTAAGGGATGAACAATGTCTTCCCAGCATTAAAACTCTAGAACAAGACTAACCAGGACTGTGACAAGATGATCCTGTCTGGATCGAACATAACCAGGTCACTTATGGCAGTTGTTTCAAACAAAGCACATGGACCAGTTCCGTGGACATATCCTCAAAGGTTGCCCTGCTTAGGAGGCTGAGATTTGCATTAAAATCTTTAACCTCACTCTAGGTCTGTCAGAGATCCCTATTTGCGTCAACAGCACTTACATCACTCAAGGTCTCATAATAGTTATTGGACTTTGTTGCCGGACTGTTTGTGAGGGGTTTTTTTTGTTTTCTTTTCTTTTCCCATTTTTAGCCCAAAGATCAAATTTTATGGCTACCGTACTATGCATAATTATACTATGCACTTGAGTCTAGGACCAATTGCCGTACACTTTCGTCTGTAACATTCAGAGCATAGGCCACGTAAACTGACTCGGCGGATGCTAAAGCGCATAATGCCAAAAAGTCGGCAACTTTCTGCAGAGTCAATCACTGCAGACCTCCCACCTTCATGTGGCCTTCAGATTAGCTCAAGAACATTGTGCAGAGAACTTCATGGAATGGGTTTCCATGGTCGAGCAGCTGCATCTAAGTCACACATCACCAAGTACAATGCAAAGCGTCGGATGCAGTGGTGTAAAGCACGCCGACACTGGACTCTAGAGCAATGGAGGAGCGTTCTCTGGAGTGACCAATCGCGCTTCTCCATCTGGCAATCTGAGGGACGAGTCTGGGTTTGACGATTGCCAGAAGAACGGCACTTATTTGACAGCATTGTGCCAAGTGTAAAATTTGGTGGGGGGGAGATTATGGTGTGGGGTTGTTTTTTGGGAGCTGGGCTTGGCCCCTTAGTTTCAGTGAAAGGAACTCTGAATGCTTTAGCATACCAAGACATTTTGCACAAGTCCATGCTCCCAACTTTGTGGGAACAGTTTGGAGCTGGCCCCTTTCTCTTTCAACATGACTGTGCACCAGCAAGGTCCATAAAGACATGGATGGCAGTGGAGTTTGGTGTGGATGAACTTGACTGGTCTGCACTGAGTCCTGACCTCAACCTTTGGGATGAATTAGACACACAACGTTATACCAAAACTAATTACATATACTCAGATGGGTTTCACCTTATCAATAACCTATTGTGCGTATTTCGACTGTTGGAGGAAAATAGACCGGGGGTTACATGTCATCAAGGTTTGTGGTCATAATTATTTAATAAAATATTTCTTTACTATCACTAGTCTATTTAATAAGCAGCAAATAAATATGGAATTGCTAAAATGAAATGTACCATTTTATATAAAGGCAGAAATCAATAGTCTTAGAAAGAAACAACAAATTATATTCCATTGCAATGCAGTAGGCTTGAATTCTTAACAGAGATAAAAGGTCAGACTTCACCACGGTCTGTGTTTATGCAAGTTTTAATGGACTTTCATTCCAAACGGGAGGATAGTTCCCTGATTAAGAACATGGAGAAAGCATCTATTATTGTTAAACCTTCAATAAATAGTTATGTATTTTCTTGTTACAGACTCTTTTAGATTTTGTGGGTCTGTATGATTGCAGTATTTTGACTTATTTTACTTTAATAGCAGAGTCTCGTGTTTGGTGTATTGCTCTACCTAATGCAACTGCATTGTAAATGGCAGAAGGTGCAAGCATATGTCATGCTCCCGTGTGCATTTTAAATCCATTTTAATTGCATTAGACAGGTTTATATATACACACCTAATATATATATATATATATATATATATATATAGGATTAGGATTAGGAATGGGATGTCACTTAAGCTCATATGTGAGTCAAGGCAGGTGAGCAAATTTTGGCAATATAGTGTATATGTTTCATTTAGATACTGTGATTGTCCTTTTTTGGGTTAAGGTCTAATTAAATTAAATTAAATTAAATGTGTGTTAACCAAAACATCTCAAACAAGAAGAGACACTTTGCTGCCATATCCCGGTCAAATTAAGATATTTTTCATTCTGCAAATTAAAATTGAGATGGATGGTAACAGTGCTTAGAAATACTGATTGGTCAGCTCTATAGCTGCCACATATTAACTAAACTGCAAAAGAGGATTAAAAATTAATAACAGGAAACTCTCTAACAAAACTGATATGCAGCTTAACTTTCTGTGCGAGTAAGCACTATAAATACGCGCTTGATTATACTATTTCCTTGGGCTAAGTTCAATTTCAGTGCTGTCTTTAGGTAATATACATGGGCATAATGTGAGCATGATGCAACTGAATGTCACTGAGTGATGCCACTCATATTGAACAAGTTATAATGGTGCTACACATTGAATATAAAGCTGGATGTGTATTAAAGTTGGTGTTTAACAGCGAGCAAGCTAAGGCTTCATCTTACTTCACTGCTGAATCAATAGCTTGAGTGAACAATAGATTAAACAAATTAAACTGGCCCATGCTCTCAGTCAAATTAACCTATTAAATTAGAGTAGGTTTATGGAGTATGTTCTCCAAACGTAGACTGTTCAGTTTACACTTAAGACCCAAGTGAGCTTGAATGAAATTCTTATGGTAAGTTTACTCAACATGGTGCAGTGTAGTAGGTAGGCTAACAGTAACACATATCATATATGCATTTACAGTGTAACTAGCAAAGTACCATGGTAATGCAAGTTAATTTGAGACAAGATAAACAGACATGCTAACCTGACAATCTGAACAGATACTCTAACAGAGACACTAAAAAGACAAACTAAACACACAGTACAAAAACAGATAAAAAATAGTCAGGCTTAATAGAGGCAGGGCAGCACAGTGGCTCGGTGGGTAGCACCACTGCCTCACAGCAAGAAGGTCCCGGATTCAGTTCCAGAGTGGCGTAATCTGGGTCCTTTCTGTGTGGAGTCTGTATGTCCTTCCTGTTTCTGCGTGGGTTTACTTCCACAGTCCAAAGACATGTGTGTTAGGTTAATTGGTGTCTCTAAAGTGTCCCTTAGTGTGTTACTGTGTGTGTGTGACCTACGATGGATTTGCATCCCATCTAGGGTTGTTCCTGCCCTTGCGCCCAGAGTAAGTAGATAGAGTAAATAGAGTCACTAAACCTGCTATCAGAGGACAAAGGTCTAACACGAGGGCAGACAAAACAAGTCAAGACAACCCAAGGCTACAGAAGACAAGAAGCAAGGACAAACAATCTGCATAGTGGCAATGAGACCAAACTGACTGTAACTGAGCATCTGACTATGGAAGATAAAAAGGGTCAGAAAGGAACTACGTAAAATGATGTCTGCAGATGGCAGCCCAGAAGCTACATCACCCTGACATTAGTTTATAGGTCATAATTGCATAAATGTGAGCCAGTTTGTTGTTGTAGGTGAAAGAGAAAAAACAGGTAATGGGAGACAAATACTATAATAGCACATGAAGAAACACTTAACACCAATTAAAGCTTGTTACAATTAATTAGCCAAATATCATACACACAAATATTTCTCAAAAGTTTTTTGTTTAAACCTGAGCTAACAAGCAAGTGACCATTTGGTCGGTACACATTCACACACGTGCACTCACACAAGCAAACACACACACACACACACACACACACACACACACATAAATTATGGACCTATGCTCTCAAACTCTAATAACTTTCTGATGTATATGGTCTGACTTCTGATAAGACAGGACTAACTAGTGGTTAAAAACTAAAATATATAGAAAGTTTTTCTGTGAAAGCTTTGTGACAATGACTACTAAAGTGGGGAAAGTATAGAGAAATGTTTTTAAAATAAGTTTTATAGTCAAACACCACATAAAACTCAGAGAAAGGTGTTTATACATAAAGCCACTAGCCAAATGATCATACAATTACTACTTTGGTAATGCGCTGTATGTTACTTAAGTTTGTATGTTATTTAGTTGCCATTTAAAATTCTTCTGTCGATCCTATGATCACAGGGGTGTTTGACCCTATACTGCCTAAAGGGGGCAATGTGGTGCTAATAATGTACAATACATACTATAGGTGATTTAATGTCCTCTGCATGTACTGTTTTCATGGGTTGTGCATGTGGGATTTTTTTCCTCTTGCATGTGCACATATAAATCCCATGTTCACCTTATTTATCTTCCAGTCATATATTATATCACAAGTGTTGCTTGGGAATCTGATGTAGGTGGTGATTAAGCGCTAATGTAGGGGGAATCGTTATATGAGCGCTGTGCTTTACAGTTTAAATGATCTGCAGATGCACAGTGTTTACTGACTAAAAACACGATCTCATGATCATCCTGTAGCATAAAAAAGATTAGATATGTGGCTGCTAAATTATGGTGTTCCATGCACTGTATTGAATAAACAACTTATTTCAGAGCACCTGGAAGTTGATGAAGAAACACCTTAAGCTCTCCCTGAGTATGGTGGTGCACTCTCTCTTGCAATGCCGTAATGTGCTGTGATGATTGATGACCTGTGGTCCTCTCAAACACTGCTGTTATTATGTTATTGCTTTTATTGTAACTTAGCTTGCTTCAATTTACATCTAGGTTTATTCATTTGGCAGAAATTTTCATCGGAAATAGCTCCAAAGTGAGGCAGAATACAATCTAAGCATCTGAGGGAGTAGTTTAGCCAGAACTGAGCTTTACACGATGTTCCTCTCAAATCTTCCAGTAATGTTCCAGTTGCTGAGAAACTTTTGGGCTAGTGCCCACCCACCTCCTTAATCAGCACCTCCAAAAATGCGACAACAAAGACATTTTCTAGCAGTTCTGTTTTCATTTGTGCTTTATCAAACAAATTTTGCACATAATGCGAATGTATTCATTCAACTAAGACTACTGTGGTAACCAACATTGAGACCACTAGTAAAAATGCTTTGTGGAGAATCATAAGCATACCGCAGCAGGATAATGACACCAACATACACCTCAAAGCTTTGCAACAACTGCTTGAAAACCGTCAAAAGAAGATCAAGGAGTCCCTGACAGTCATGGATGTTTTTGTTCCAGTTTTCAAGTCGTTAGCAGATCTTGATTGACAGCAAAACTCGGCATATGCCCATCATGTATGCTTATGTAGCATGCACTGTCTCTGGCCTACAGATAGTTATATATCTGATATTAGAGTAACAATCAGCAAATGAGGATGTATTAAAAACAATAATTAAAACTAGGGGTAAATTGGAACAGCTGCATATAATAACTCATACATCCCAGAAAGTAAACTTTATCAATTACTCAGTATACTCAATATATCTCCTTTATTGTACTCTCTTGTACTCTTCTCCTTTCTTCTCTTTGCACAAAAGTTCAGCAACATTGATTCATCCTGTTGTATTCCAGCCAAAGTGGAGCAAACCCATGTATTGTGCTCGACATTTGAAACACTTAGTAAATATGAAATGGTAATGACAGTGACAGTAATGACCACAAATCATCCAGTGACCTGCAAACTGGATCAAGTACTTTCACACTTCTTAAGGCAATTGCCAGCAGCCTTGCACCATATACCACAGCAATGATCATCAAATCACTGACAGTAGGTCTGGTTCCTTCTCTTTTCAAGTTGGGTCAAGTTGGACCTCCACTGCATTACTGTACCAGCCACTACACAATCCAGATAATATTTCCAGATATAGAGGCCTGTTTTCCTAATTTCATGCCTACTTAAATCCCTCTAACATGATTGTAACTGTAATTGTGTCTGGTTACAATCCAGGTCATGCCTCAGAAGTTTTCTCTCCTCCCAGTACATCAAACATTTCACACAGGCAAGGGAATGTGAATTATCTTTATCTAACCTTGTATGGAAAGGTTAATTTTTATGACCTCATAGGATTACTAGAGGAGCCATAATCAGGGATCCGTTCTTGGTCCATTCACCTTTTCGCTGTACAATAAATCAAATATCTCATCTATTAGATTCAATGGCTTTTCATATCACTGCTATGTAGATGATGTTCAACTGTACTTTTTATTCCAGACAACCACTTGCCAAGTATGCATCCAAAGCTGGACCAACTGAACACAAAGATCCAGGACCACTCAACATACAGTAGATGGTGTCATGGGTGCAGAGTGGCTTTGTATAGGTTGTCTCCAGTTTACCACATTCCAAAGCCAAGCATTAAACTTTCCTGACCTGAGTTTTTAGATGTAATCTGTTATATCAATTTCACCTTGTATCTGTCATTAAAATGAACGTTGATTCTGTTGGCAACATTAAATAAAACCAAACAAATATTTAAATAGTATCATTGTCCAGCTGGCCCACACAGCAAAACATGTTGTGATTTTGGAAAACAATCTTGTTTTTTTTTTTTTTACCACATTACATCAACCACCAGATCCTGCTAATTTTTTTTGCAAAACATCAGAAGAACACACCCATTTCTGACTAAAGAAGCTTTTCAGATCCTTATGCAGGCTCTTGTCTTTTTCAGGCTTGAATACAAAAATTTTCGCTTGCTAGTCTGCATTGATGCTTCATTGTTCCTCTACAGAACATTCAAAATGCTGCAGCCTGTCTGATTCACACCCTGGCAAAATTTTCTCATGTCACTTGTTCACTGAGATCAGTCTACTGAATTCTTCCAGATTTGAAACTCTGGTCCTGCATATTTTAACCCCCCAAAAGGTTCTACTCACTCTATTTACATTCTTTGGTACAAAACCACACACCAGCATGCCAACCCAGGCCTTCAGCTTCAGGGTCAAGGTGCAAGGTACTTCAATGTACATCCTTCTGGAGATTGACCCATGCCCCTGAGGCCAGATGTTTCAGTGCCCTGGCTTCATATTCATATAATCATATTACATACCAGTCAGAACATCAAAGTGTCTCTTTTTCTTCCAGTTAATAGCATAAAGGGTATAGTGTGGGATTTCATACAAAACTAGTGTTTACCTCCTGACATTCCCTAGCTAATTTTTCATATAGGGCACAGGATTTCAGCACAGGTGTGGTCTTTATGTAACACACCCATTTTAATCTCAGGAAGATTTTATTAATTACTTAATAAATAGTTGTGAAATATGAAAACACTAAAATGTGCACTGTAGAGGGTTCTGCAGTTACACCATTATTTTCTAACATAGATTAACAAACCTTGTAATTTATTTAAATTGTCTGTCATGAAAGACTCACTAGTGTAAATAATCAGAAACACTATTACTCTTGACTCAAACTATCTAAACTGTTTTCTTCTCTTCTAAAAAACAACTCTCACAGAGTAACATGGAATCTATCTATCTATCTATCTATCTATCTATCTAAATTTTCTCCCTCTGCCAAATTTCAATATCGGCTACCATATAGATGCACTTTGTACTTCCATTGTAATTCTACTGCTACAGACTGTATTCCATCTGCTTCTCTACATTCCCTCACATTTTTTCTTTACTGTACACTGTAATGGTCAGGACAACCACAGATGAGGTATTATTTGGGTGGTGGATCATTCATGAGCGGTGATGTGAGTCAGGTGTGTGCAATGAGCGGAAATCAAAACACAGGTGACCGTGTGCAAATGACGTGATGGGTTTGGTCGCTGGCACCGCCCGTGGGTGTGACAACACGGTTGTGCTTGAAAGGTTGTGAACCATATACAGAGGGGGAAAAAGGATATGACGCACTACTGATTTCCCCACCTACAAAGAATGGAGAGATATGTAATTTTTATTTAGTATAAAAAAAGGAAATCCACAAAATAACATTTTATGATTTTTAAATAATTAATTTGCATTTCATTGCATGTAAATTAAATTAGTATTTGGTCAACTACCAACCAGCAAGAATTCTGTCTCTCACAGATCTGTTAAGTTTTTATTTAGGAGGCACTCCTATTCTATATCTATCTGTATTAGTTACACCTGTTTGAACTCGTTACCTGTATAAAATACACCTGGCGACACACTCAATAAATCACACTCCAACCTCCACCATGCCCAAGACCAAAGAGCTATCTAAGAACACCAGGGACAAAACTGTAGACTTGCTCAAGGCTGGGATGGGCTACAGCACAATAGGCAAGCAGATCGGTGAGAAGGCAACAACTGATTGCACAATTATTAGAAAATGGAAGAAACACAAACAATCACACCTTTTAATGATAGCACCTAGAGTAAAAAAGCCACACTGGCAGTAGATCTTGGCCAGTTTAAATAGCATGTCCACCAGGTGATGCTCGTAATGACTAAGCACACTAACAGGGCCAAGTCTTGCGACCGTGCTGTCATTTATGGACAATGTAGTTCACAGGACAGCAGTTATCAAAGTGAATAATGGACATTTTTATTTTAATAACATTGACTCTTCAATCCAGAACAGACCATCTGCCACTGTTGGGCCCTGGGGCAAGGACCTTAATCTTCAGCTACTTGGATTGTACCTTGTTAGATTGTAATAGTTGTAAACTGCGCAAAAAAAAAAAATGTGAATATGCATATTTAAGGGTCTCTCTATGATATTTTTTATGTTGTACCTCTCTCCTTTTGTAAAAACACAATGTACGATCCAAGTGTTCAAAATGATAGTTTTTATAATAATCCTGTCTGCACACTGTGAGTTAATGTGTCATGTCCCTCAGCAATGCAAGACTTTAATGTGTACCATCAATGTACCGTAACATAACAATTACTTTTATGACTTTGCACATTTTGTGTATCCATTAGTAAGTCACTGTTTTACAAAGAAAAAAATAATCTTAATCTAAGTCAGAATGCCACAATGTTTATGTGGAACTTCAGCATGGGATATTTTTTACCATGTAATTTGAGTAAGCACAGGTTACTGTGTCAGAATGTAGCTTCTACATTAGCATTTTGCAAGCTGTACAACACACCCACCACAAACTAACAATCTAACAACTACAATCTAAACAGATTTGTATAGGTTTTTAAGCAGTGTTATTACAAATTTAATTTCTAAAGCCCACTTTACTTCTCATAGGTTGGGATTAATCCAAAACAAACATTAGTTTGAGGTTGGTTATGAAAGTATTTCTATATTAGAAGCAGATTTGGATCTGGTTACCCACCTCCGAGACTCTGCATCTTATAGGCATGGTTGGCTGTGTCAAGAGGAGAGGATTGTTGAATTGCTGCAAAAACAACTTCTGTCAGTCCTGTGATGGACTGGCACCCATAAAGGTCATGTTTCTGCCAGTGCCCTATGCTCACAATACAGATACTGACAGTTAAAGTAAATAACCCTAATGTCCTGGGCAATGTTCTGCTGGGAAACCTTGGATCCTGGCATTTATGTGGGAGTTACTTTAATATATACTACCTACCTAACATTTGTTATGGTCAATATACACACCTTGGCAAAGGTATTCCCTAATGCCTGTGGCCGCCTTCAGCAGGATAATGTGCCCCACCATATATTTACAGTGTCTCACAAAAGTGATTTTATCTTTTCATCTGACAACACTGAAAATATGACACCACAATGTGAAGTAACAGTGTAAATTTGCTGTGCCCCCAAAATAACTTAACACACAGCCATTAATGTCTAATCCCACTGGCAACAAAAGTGAGTACAACCCTAAGAAAAAATGGCCAAATTGTGCCCAATTAAGTGCTTTCCCTCCCTGGTATAATGTGTCTTTTTAGTGTTACAAGGTCTCAGGAGTGAGAGGGATCATGTTAAATTTGGTGTTATCACTTTCTCACTCTCCCATACTGGTCACTTGAAGTTTAACATGGCACCTTATGGCCAAGAACACAGAGGATCCGAATAAAAAATAATGATGGACTAGGCTATAAGAATACTGTCAATACCCTGAAAGTGAGCTGGTGCACGGTGACCAAGACCATACAGTGTTTTAACATGTTCCACTCAGAACAAGCCTAACCATGGTCGACCAAAGAAGTTGAGGGCACATGCTCAGCATTATATCTAGAGGCTGTCTTTTGAAAATAGACATAGGAGTGCTGTCACCATTGCTGCAGAGGTTAAAAGGGTCCGAATCATACGCCATACATACACTATGTATCCAATTGGTCTGCATGGCTGTCATCCCAGAAGAAAGCTTCCTCTAAACATGATTCACAAGAAAGCCAGCAAACAGTTGTGGTCTTGAGACCAAGATAAACTGATTTGGTTCAGATTGTGTCAAGCATGTGTGACGGCAACCAGGTGAGGAGTACAAAGACAATTGTGTCATGCCTACAATGAAGCATTGCTGTAGGAATGTCATGATTTGGGGCTACATGAGTTCTGCCAACTGTGGGGAGCTACAGTTCATTGAGGGAAGCATGAATGCCAACATATACTGTGCCACACTAAAGCAGCAGGGGTATGATCACTTTTGTGAGAAATTGTATGTATTGAATGAACAAACCTTATTCATTCATTCATTTTTTTATCTGCCTAATCCTAGTCAGGGTCATGGGGAAGCTAATGCCTAGTGGAATGTTGAGTCTCTGAGGTGCAAAGATGGTCCAGTCTCCAGTTTGTCAACAAATGTGCCAGAAAAAGAATGTCCCTCAAATAAATATTCCATATATAATGCAATTTGAGCAATCATATAATATAGAAGTGCATAATAATAATAAATAATTAAAGGAATCTGGAAGTATGTCAGTGCATAAAGGGGACAACCCTAAACTGAAGAGCCATGACATTCAATCCCTCACCCAGCACTGCATCAAGGACCTCCATTTAACAATAGCTGATGATAATAAGTACATTAATATTTTATATCACCATTAATTCCTTCCAGATTACTTATTTTTTAGGGATGCCCATGCATCAATCGACAAGACATCACAAAACAAGCTAAATCAAAATAAGTTATAATTGCAATATTTGAATTCCTTCCAGTCGTTTTTAAGGAACATTGTTATTAAATATTTCAATAATGTACTCATACATTTGTTTACCACATTGACCACTGGAGTTCTTCTTCCGATTTGTCATGACCTGTTGAAAGTTAGATCATAAATTTAGTTGTTAACCTTATTACTAACCATACCTTGCCCCGTCCCAACTTTTTTTGGAATGTGTTGCAGGCTCGAAATGCAGGAATATGCTGTTTATTAACAAAAAAAATGAAGTACATGTAAGAGGTGCTGCAGTTTGTTTTTTTTGTAGTGCATTTTCAATACAGTCCCATCTTTTTCTGATTTTGTGTTGTATATACTGGCTTTCCGGTGATCCTAGAATTAAGCAGACACCAATGAATGAATGAATGAACTTTGACATGTCCACTCCATATGTAAGATATACAGATAGATAGATAGATACATATACTGTGTATATATATACACATACACACACACACACACACAGGGATAAGTCAAATGTCACAGAACACAGGGTAGACACAAGTAAAAAATCTAAGAAGACGTCACTTGCTGTGTCATGTACTTTTCGAGAGAAAAAAAAAGCTGCAAAACCATGATCCAGTATGGAGGCTTTCAAGATTTTGGCCATGTTCCAGACATAGCATAAAAGGTAAGACCCCTTACCCATTACTTCCTGGGGTATTCAAATATGTAATTTTCCATCTTGTTTTTGAAATAAAAGGTTGTCCTGTGTGTTTTTGTATATTGACTAACCCTATAATCTATCTATCTATCTATCTATCTATCTGTTTATCTATCTATCTATCTAGATAGCTAAAAAAGAGAGAAAGAGAAAGAAAGAAAGAGAGAGAGAGAGGGAGAGAGAGAGAAGGAGAGATAGAATTTAAATTCTCTTTATTTAAAGTAATAATCTGATCTCTCTTGCTTTAACTCTCCTCCCTCTCTCTTCAGCATTCTTTCTTGCCTGTGGACAGAGTGTATTTGAAAAAGATTCTCATTTCAGATACTTGTCACTTGCTCCTGAGACCGGTACCTATCTTATTTCTTTCTTACTCTGTGATTTGCTCACATTAATGAACAAGGCCAGGTTGCATTTAGTCACAGTCAGGTGAAGAATGATCAGGTCAGACAGGAAATATTGAA
Source organism: Parotocinclus maculicauda (assembly GCA_034780255.1). Lineage (NCBI taxonomy): Eukaryota > Metazoa > Chordata > Actinopteri > Siluriformes > Loricariidae > Parotocinclus > Parotocinclus maculicauda. The sequence goes on from JAUZSU010119721.1 coordinate 12,417, forward strand.
TTAGAAAAAAAATGTAAAAAAGATGGTGAGAGGTACGAGAGAGGGACAAAAGGAATGAAAAAAATATTGAACCATGGGCCCTGCTTAATTTTTTTATTTATTTATTTATTTTTTGACAGGGGATATGGCTAACCATTATTCAAAGCTCAGTTTCCTGTTGTTAAGCATATCTTAAAATCACAACACACTGACTCATTTGCAATAAAACAATCAAATTCTCAAGAGATATTTTGTATGCCGTAAAATACTTTGCGAGGGATTTACTGAAAGTGAAAAGCTAGGAAGCTAGGAAGCTCAGTAATTATCAGCAATTGAGGGATAAAGACGCAACCATAGCAGCTTGGCAGCCCTGGACTTTCTGGTCAATGGTCTAGTACTTTAATTGCTGCATCAATTAATGTATGTGTGTCATGCCACATAACTGGGCTTAACCATCAGACACACCTTACTATATGGGTGATTATTTGCATATGTGCTTTCTTCTAAAACAGCATACTGTAATTTTGTTTCTAATAATTACCTTTATTGGATAGTACATGAAATAAAGTGAATTAGAGGACAAAACAAAATCAGTTGTTTGTGATAGGATGATAGGAACCACAGGTGATAGGAACCCAAGCTTTTGAAAAATGTTCTCACATCTCAACTCGCCAAGAGTGGAATATGAGCCAGTGTGGTTCAGATCACATGTTATAGTTACAAATTATCTTAGTGTATTTGGTTTTAAATTTAACATTACATAAGCATCAGTGGCTATTCACAACAAGCAAGATTACATCATTAGTAGTCACACACATTCAAATTCTGCTGATTCAGAACAACCAGTTAACCTAATGCATGCCTTGGAATGTGGCAGAAAATGGAAGCCCTAACAGGTATATTCTGAATAATCTGTGAACCAGGGTCATTAATCAAGGTTGTAACAAAATACACACCTAGGAAATTCACAAAAGTAATTAAACAATAATGCAAGCACAAATCTACTGAGCTCCCCAATCAATACCAATTTAAATACAGAAACAAAACCAGTTGATGTCACCAGATGCGATGGTCAGCTGACACCTGCTCACATGGCAGCCTACAACAAACAGAAACAAACGTAATATACACAGACCTGACAGGGGCATAACACCAGATTATACCCACACTGATATGGGGAGGACATGCAAACTCTTCACAGGTGGAAATCATAATGGTATCAGGGATATCTGGAGCTGTGAGTTAAGTGCAGTAAATCCATGTAATTATATAAAGCACATGTTTAATAGCATATTAGCATACCTAAGACATTTTTTACAATATACTGACATAAAGGTAAAAAGATATGTATGAATTGAACCAATACACTTGAAACCTTCTGCATTTAATTCAAGCAAACTATTAAACTATGCAATTTTGCCATAAAAGTAGGTTGAAATGTAATAAACTGGCAAGTCACCGCAGGCTTTGCATTTAAAAGACAATGTCCCTGGACAGTTACTGCCTTGAAAATCTGTTAGAAACAATTTAAGGGGTGATTTCCTCCCCCTTTGGCCATTTAACCTGGGTACATCATAAAAAATATGATGATGATTATGATTATGCGAACCAGAGAGGGCACATTTAATTAACATTTTGCATATTAAAAGAGGCATTTGAGGCCTGAGTTTGAGGATGTCCAGGGAGTGTGTAGGCTGTTGAAATAGTTTAATACAATTTGTTCATAATTCAGCCTTATCTATATATTCACTTGTGCTGGTTATATCCAGACGGTGATTGGCCAGAAGGTGTTGAATGATGTCTGATAACAGCATGGCTCTAGCAAAAAATACTCAGACCATTCATACTCTGTCGATTTAGAGCAACCAGTTAAGCTAATGCGTGTCCTTGGGATGTGGCAGAAAAGGGGAGCCCCGAAAATTCTGTCACGTCGCAGTCTGGGGTTGGAATGGCAGAATTTAAGGGAAGGTTTAAAGGTAATTACAAACCATAGATCCTGCCATCAAACAGAGAAACTCCATATAAAAAAAATAAACAGTCAGCAACCAAAATCTGACAAATGCAAAGCAAAAATCAAAACCAGAGTCATGAGTGAGGTTTGTAACAAAACACGCACAGGAAATTCACAAAAGCAATCAAACAATAATGCAAGCAGAATTAAGGCAAGCACAAATCTGCTAAGCTGTCCTGCCATAACAATTTAAATACAGAAACAATACCAGATGATGTGACCAGATGTGATGGTCAGCTGACACCTGCTCACAACAGCCTACAACGAACAGAAACAAACGTACACAGACCTGACAGGGGCATAACATGGGGCTAAACACCATATTACACCCATATTGATATAGGCAGGACATGCAAACTCTTCACAGGTTGAGATCAAAATGGTAGCAGGGATATCTAGAGCTGTGAGGAAAGTGCAGTAAATCCATGTAATTATATGAAGCACAGGGTTGAAAGCATATTAGCATACCTAACATACATTTTATAATATACTGACATAAAGGTAAAACGATATGAATTGAACCAATACACTTGAAACCTTCAGCATTCCACCCAAGCAAACTATTAAACTATACAATTTTGTCATAAGAGTAGATTAAATTGTAACAAACTGCAAGTCACCGCAGGCTTTGCATTTAATAGACAATGTCCCTGGACAGTTACTGCCTTGAAAATCTGCTAGAAACATTTTAAGGGGTGATTTTCCCCACTTTGGCCATTTAACCTGGGTACATCATAAAAAATATGATGATGATTATGATTATGTGAACCAGAGAGTTCACTTTTAATTAACATTTTGCATATTAAAAGAGGCATTTGGGGCCTGAGCCTAAGGATGCCCAGGGAGTGTGTAGGCTGTTGAAATAGTTTTAATACAATTTGCTAATAATTGAGCCTTATCTATATATACAGTGGTGCTGGTGATATCCTGATGGTGTTTGGCAGAAAGTGTTGAATAATGCTAGATAATGGCATGGTTCTTACAAAATATACTATAGTTTTGTGAAAGTTTATATAAGCAAACTTTTTTATGACAGTTTCCATACGGACACATCATTTACATCATCATGTAGATTAAGTGGAAGATAATGGATGGATGGACTTATGTAACCACAGTGAAGTTGGAGTTAAAAGAGGACAAATAACCATAGCCTTCAGCCTGGATAGTCTATGCATAGATACAATTGACTGTGTCAAGGAAAATAAGTCAAAACAAAGGATCATCTCTCTGCTTGTGCAACAGTAGCTTCTACTGACTTATCAAGGCAGATGGAGTGGATGGTTACTGTTCATATATGCTTATTCTTTACAAAGAAGTCTGTCACTTGTTGGTAAAAAGCAGCAGTTGGCAGCCGCTAGTTGTCTGGAGACACTAACCGAAGGGAGACACGCTAAGTGAGACACTGAAAGTAACAAACATTTCCAATAGTGTTAAAAAAGACAGTATGTACACATGCAGTGTTAAAGTCTGCATTCAGTTTTGCGAAACAGAATGTGTCTGTGTATTGCTGTCCCAAATATACCCAGGTAAATAAAGAGTCACCAATCTAACTGCCGGCATGTTTTGGATTTAACTAACTGAAAAGAAACCCACTCTGCCAAAACATTGAAGGTGTATAGTAAAGTTGGTTTCTAGAGGTAAACTGTTCCAAAACTAGTATTTGATTTGTCAGGATGATTTGCTTTTTTTATTTTGCGGCATAGTACCAGGACTGTGGTGTTCTAGTGGGTAAGACACTGTTCAAATCCCACCTCTGCCAAGCTGCCACTGTTGGGTCCTTGAGAAAGGCCCTTAACCCACAATTGCTCGGATTTTAAGACTTTTTGATTTTTAAGTGTTTTTTAAAACCATGTTTAGCCTTGGCTCTTTGTATCATCATTGTTTTGTGGCTTGTCCAGATAGGAAAATAGCATGTAGCAGTAAAATCCTGTTCTTTTTTATTTTTTTTTACTTTTTCCATGTTGTTTTTGTCACATCTGTAACAGATGTCTAAATATGATAAGGTCCCACATAAATCTATACACTTAAGAGAACCCTTGTATAAAATCACACTTAAAATACAGATAAAAAGCATAACATTGCCATATCCAAACATTTAAAATGGAGTAAACTCCTTCTGATGGAAATTTTTCTCTGCACCCAGAGTACAGGAACACACCCTGCCGAGACAGCAGCCTGTCAGCTTGCTTTTTTATAACATGCCAACAACCAGTGCGCTCTAAGAAATAAATTATCACGTTGTTGGATGTGGATTTGTCACTGCCAACATAATTACAGCTAATGTATCCACCAGCCTTTAGACTCAATTTTATTCAGTTAGGGATTTTAAACTGGGCCGGCCGGGAACCCCAAATGTAATTTAACCTTAAAGATGAATTGTTAGTGCTGCAATGTAACTCTCTCAAAATGACAGTCAATACATTTTCTAGTACATTATCAAGTTAATAGTCTTAAATACTCTAATCAGGTCATTTGCTTTAATTTAAATCAGTAAAGAAGCTGTTTTTATATGCATGTTCTAACTGTCCTTCAAGCCCTTTCATCCATCTGTATACATTTACTTCACTTTACTATTCACTGATTACCATTCATTGTGAACCTTAAATCAATGTTCACCTTTTGCTGACTACATTTATGTTCAGAGATTTAACCAATTAAACCATCCTGGTTTCAGATATTTAACTGTCTATACTCGGCAGATGCACATGAGTGGAAAGCCATTTAGTGTGAATGTTACTGCGGTTTTGAGAATGAGGCAAAATTGCTTGTGTGTGTGCACTTGTGGTTTTTGAATTTAAAATGGTGAACATAGGTTTAGACATTTTATGATCGACTGTCATTAATTTACTTAAATACTAATATTTTTTAAGTTTATTCTTTTATTAAATATTTATTTTAAGATTATTCACCTACCTCTCAATTGTGTGCTGGATCGGCACAAGAACCAGTGTGTCTTTGAAACACATCACACAAGACCTTGGGAACATGTTTCTGGATGCTTTTTAGTTTCTCTATCCTGAAATATCTGCTTGAGTCATAAATACAATAAATACATTTGTAAATAAATACAAATATATATATATAAATATAAATCTATATCTGCCAGATAAAATACCTCTAATTCCATAATTGCATAAATATGCTTGTGTTCCCCCCCGTATAAGAGTGGGAGAGAGAAAGAGACAAGACAGAGTATAGGGACTTAGTGAATCAATGTGCTATACACAGCTTTATAGTAAAATAAAATCTTACCCATGTAAATAGTTAATGAACAGTAAATCAGTATGTGGTGGCCAATATTGATATTAATTGAATTAATGTTTGGGTAACACTGCAGTAACTGCCTACTTAGGGCATACCCACACTGAGCCAGTTTGCCTTGAATTGTGCTGGAGCGCGATTGACCCACCTCCCCACTTTCCCCTGGTTTGCACTCACAATGGCTTCCCTGAAACAAGCTCGGGCACGCTGTCATCATCATGATAAGTGCTCACAAAGCACAGCAAACTTAGTGTTTGAGAAATAGTAACACCTAAAAATGTCCGTGCGCAACACTGAGTGTAATGGAGTTCCTATTTATAGATGTATTTAATGCAAAGTAAATCAATATTCATAAAAATAAATGCCAATGTTTTTTATTACATAAAAAGCATTGTATAACAAAATTTGACATAAATTAGAAGTAGGCTAATTAGAAATTAGGCAGTTCGAAAACATGTTTTTAACTTAACCACTTGCTAATTTAACCAGTTGTTAATGGTTATTTCTGTTTGAAGGTAAGTCAAGTCAAATATATTTATATAGCGCTTTTTACAATAGTGCATTGTCTCAAAGCAGCTTTACAATATATTATCTTAAAAGGCCAGAAACTTTGGGAGGACCAAGACAAATTCATTAGACTTTATGTTTTAAAAAATATATTTATACAGTCGATTCCAGTTAATGGGACCACATCGGGACGCGATGTTTTTTTGTTTCTAATAACCGGCTGGTCCGATTAAACGAACATGCCCTATGTTACAAGACAGGACGTGCTATGTAAACTATTAAATGTTTAAACCTTTATTGTGCGATTTACACGTATAGCGAATGTACAAACAAGAACTACTGTTACTTACGAACTTTGTTCATTGAAAAATAAATTTGCAAACAAGTTTTTCGAAACGAT
>JAUZSU010119732.1:0-18571 GCA_034780255.1 Parotocinclus maculicauda
GTCGTAGTTCAGATGTTAGTTAGTTTAACGATGCATCGTACCACGTTAGTTCATTGCAAGCTCCGTCGTTGTACGGGGTACTGGTCAGTAGGGGTTGACACTCATCTCTGCAGAGCTGTGGTCTGCTAGGAATTATTTAAATTTAAAAGATTTGACTATCATTAGAGAGTCAACTGTTAGGACTATTTAGTGTGTATAAATGACGTGGTAATTAAAATCTTTTTGCCTTGTTTTCTGTTTAGCAACTAACCTTACTTTTGGACCATATTTGGGAGAGGCGTCTGGAGCGTGTCGTTGAAAGGATGCCTTTGGATTTAGAATTAGTCTGTGCTCAAGAACTAGTTTTCCTCACTGCCATCTCTCCTCAGATCAACATACCCCATAATATATCAGAAACTTTATTCATGTCAAGTAAACTGGTCAGGTATTCTTGACTAATTACCACTTTTGGTTGTCCAAGGCACCCTTGTTCCAGCTGTGCAACCACCATGTGCATCTCATTCTGTTGCTTTGCCATGTTAATTGCAGTATTTAGCTCTGTTAAAGTGTCATTTACACACTATAAATATTCCTAACAGTATAACTGAATATCCATCCCTTCCTTTAGTGCGTTGAGCATTTACCAGAACTATAAATAATTATCTGACTATGTGGATCTGAACAACTTTAAATGCACTTACCTCATTGGGATTCATCCTTCGTGCCCTCGGCTACAAACACAGCTTCCCTTTTACTTCACAGACATAAACGGTGCGTTTGATCGCTCTGAAAAGTTTACTGTTCCTGGGAAGCCCGGATGTTTCACCTCAGGCTTGAATCCGTATTTCTGAGTTTTGAATCAGAGCGATTTGAATTTATGGATCTGAATTTTTAAAATCTAAAAATTGCAAGTTGTAATTTTGAATTGTATTTCTTTCAACAACAAATTTCACCACCTCACAAGTTCAAAACACAAAAAAGCATTGTTAAAATTCAAATGTGTGAATTACACCAATAAGTTTATTTAATGTCACGTAAACATAATTAAAATTTATATATATATATATATATATATAGCTGGGAATGTTCAGATACTTAAGTACTTTCAGCCTTTTATATAGTGCATTTTCACATATTAAATAACAGTTCATTTGCATTAGAGCACAACTTTCTTTGACTTGTCATTTGCTTTCCTGATATTCTTGTTTAATAAAAAATATTAAATGCTTCTTATTCATTTTGAAATATCCTCTAAATATTGTGAGCAGTGTATTATAAGAACACATATTTTAACTTCACTGAAAATATACACAATATCATATATCAATATATCATATTGTCAGGATTCATACCGCCCCCGCTCTATGTCGCCGCGGTCGCCACGTGGGGTTCTGTGTTATGTGTTTAAGTTTGTGTTTCCCCCCACGTGGCGCTCTGTTTTGATGTGTCCCGCGGCGCGCGGTTGGTTCGCGCTTTCGCCCGTCACGCCTCGGTTTGAGTGCACACACCTGTGCCTCGTTGTCAGAGGACAGGTGTGTGCCATTTAACCCCGACGCTCACTTTCGTGGGCGCCGGTTAATAGTTAGTTTGTATGTTCGTTGTGCGGGTGTTCATATGTGAATGTACATTCATCTTTTTCGGGATTACGTTTCATCCTCTCGGCTTTCATGCCGACCTTGGACTTTTGGATTACTTTATGTTCCAGTACCCCAGTATGCCGGCACCTCTCCGGAGCGGTTCCGTCTCGGGACACCTGCCATCCTGCCCGGCGGCTCGGCGCGGGTCCGAGAAGCCAGGGAGGCTTTTCCACCGCTGCGAGGATTCTCACCCGGATCGGACCCCAGTCACCCCGACGGGACCGGAAGGACTTCCCTTCCCGCAACGCCGGACTGGGGGGTTTACGTTTTGTTTCGTCTTTTGTAAATAAACGTCTTGTGTCTTTTCTAAAGTCGTTGTCTGTCTGTGGATCTCTGCATCTTGGGCTCTGAGTCTCATACCAAGTGGGGGTTTTCCTGGGGATCTGGCGCGTCCAGGAATGGACGCGCAGAGATCTTCAGGATGCCCTCATTTGTGTAAACGTGGGGGGTCCAGGGGATTTGGCATGCTCCAGGAATGGACTCACAGAGATCTCCGGGATTCCTCCCGTTTCTTACACATATACACAATGCATTATGTATTATATTACACCGTAAGGTGTAACTGTATTTTTCTGTTCATCGCAATGTTAATTCCCACCCACTCACCCACTCACTCTCCATACATGCTTTATCCAAGATAGTACTGTTATAGTGTTGATTCAGTTAAAGGTCAACCAAATTAAGTAATCATACATATCATGTGTATATATATATATAGGCATTAAAATAAAGTATCCTGACCTGTGGCAGACATGCCATATATCTTATATAATATGTCTTGGCACATTTACACTGAAGGATGGAAACTGTTCTAGGTTTAAATGTAAATGTATACACAGAAAATGATTATCTATAACATATTCTGTCTTGGCCACAAGTTTTTAGAATGGTACAAATTTTGGTTTTCACAAAGTTTGCTGCATCAGTTTTTATTATGGTAAATTATATTAACTTTGGATTGTGATCAGATGATTTGCAATTAATTGGAGGGTCATTCACTGCTATGAAAATGATCATATCATATAAATGACTACATTCCAGCCATTACATTTTAGTGCTAAAAAAAGCTATTTTTTCTAACATCATTTTAGTGAAGATCTTGTTAGATCAGATGTTAGTTCAAATGCTGATTAGAAAAGAAGACTTGGTTGCTTTAAAAACGTCATGGTGCTTTTAAGCTTTCTTCTGTTTACCATGGTTACCTTCAAGAAAACACGTGGTCATTATTGCATTGCATCAACAGGGTTTAACAGGCAAATAAATTGATACTTGTGAGACAGCACCCTGATCAACCATTTATCGAATCATGAAGAACTTTAAAGAGAGTGGTTCAATTGCAGTGAAGAAGACTTCAAAGCTCCCACGAAATCAAGCAGGTGCCTAGATTGTTTCTGAAATAGGATGCAGATACGAGATTAGGTCACCCCCAGTGCAGAACTTGCTCAGCAATGGTAAAATGCAGGTATGAGTGCATCTGAATGCACAGTGAGACAAATTTTGGAGAATTTTTTTTGGAGAATGGCTTGGTGTCAAGAAGTGCAGCAAAGAAGCTACTTCTATTTAATAAATCTGTGGTAAAGTTATTTTCTCTGTTAAAGCCCATTTCCAACTGTTTGGGGCATCTGGAAAAATGATTGCCTGGAGAAGAAAAGGTGAGTCTTATGTCATGCCAACAGTGAAGCTTCCTGAGACCATTCATGTGTGGAGTTGCTTCTCATCCAAGGGAGTGGGTTCGCTTTAAAAAGTTTCCTAAGAACACTGCCATGAATAAGAAATGGTATTAAAACATACTTCAAACTTCTCGCAATGATCCAGGTGCAATAAGGAGATTACCAATGCTTTTTACAGCATGATGGAACACCGTGTCATAAGGCAAACATAATAACCAATTGGCTTGGTAAACAAAACATTTCAACAAAAACATTTGGGTCCATGACCAGAATACTGCCTAGATATCAGTCTCATTGAGAACCTGTGCTATACTTCACTGTACTTACTTATAACTGTTATACTGTTACACTGTTATTACTTATAACTGTACTTCACCATTCCATATAAACATCTGAAAAGAGGTTCTAAAGGAACTAAAACAGGAAAATGCAAATAAATAGCAAATAAATAGCAAACATGAGACCAGGAAGTAAGACATGACAGTCTGGAAGTTTTAGTCTGTGTGGATCTGAGCCTAAATTGTATGGACATTATGGGGACTCTACTTTTATCATCGTTAGCCAGCAGAAATCAAAAACTTCATAAGATGCAGACATCCAGAACATCTTAGTGTGTGCTAATTTGCATATTATAATGAATCTCTGTTAAGAAATACATGAAGGGTTAAGGTGTAATTATCTTCATGCTTTAGTTTGGAAGAAGTGTATTTTCAAACCGTTTTCAAAGCAAAAATTTCTAATTATTAATAACATCTCAGGGGAAAGTCAGGGTGAGATATGTATGCAGACAATAGTAAATATTTGTTTGTAAATTAAGTAGGCTTGTAGACAAATTAGTAACAAAATATTTTCTTCTTTCCATCTGGTATTAATTGCGTCTTTTATATAACATTTTGCAATATTCCAGCATCTTTCAAACTTACTGTATTGTTTTATGTCTCCACATTGTTTCCAATGCATAATTATGTATTTTGTTTTGTAACAGTCACCTGTTTTAAAATTAATTGCAAGCCCATTGTGTTCAAGATATGATTTTTAATCTTAGAAAATATCTATTTAGTCACAGATTTAGGAGCTTCTACCACATATTAATTAAGCAACATTTGATTAAACTTAACTAAGTATATCAAATTCTCTTTAGCATGGCAACAAAACTGACATTTCAAGTTGACACTTACTTGGATTCAGTTTGTCAGCAGAATGGTTGGTGTAATAAACATATCACTGCTGCAGTCAGTCAGATGTGGTGTTGGGTGTTTTGTGAAGCCAGATGTTTGATTTCTTATAATCTGGTTTAACAACTATTCTAAGGACTCACATAAACTGTAATTCAATGCAGTTCGTACCACTAAGCAGCAGTTACTATTGTTTTACTCTGTATCATTTAACCCTAGGCATTTCTAAATAAATTGAACTTTATCTATTAGAATCAGTGTGTTCATACTCTGATGTAATACTAAAGCAATGTATTATATGAATTAAACACAACAAAAAACATTGCATAATACTATTTGTATAAATTATTCTAGTTTTAGGAATGATTAATGTTGTGAAATTAAGAACCTCCTTTTTCTTTAGCAATCAGTCTGCTTACTACCAGAAGGAGGAAAAAAAACAGCAAAAAATAAATAAACAATGATGGCATAAATACATACATACATTACTCTCTTGTCCTGTGACAACACTGGGATATAACCAAACAAGAAGTTAAACATCATGTACAACATTCAGGTGGTAAAAGAATGTCGTGTATCTCTAGCCCCTGGAGTCCTCATCACAATGGTCTGATAAATGATTTTGGCACTGCCAACTTGGAGGATCGAGGTCGAAACCCCCCTTGTCATAGGAAGGTGCCCTACAGCTATGCAAATCCCTTTATTCATTCAGGAGGTGGTAATTAGGCATAGCAAATTGTGCCTGATGTAAAAGAGTGGATGACAGTAGATGAGAGTTATTATTTATGTTGTAGTCCTTCTTTAATTTCCCCTCATTTGATGATGGAAGTCTAAATTGAAGTATGCGTGGCTGCCAAAGCATGCAGTCATTGTATTCAAAGTGTAATATTTGTTATAAAATCGTAATACACCCTGTTCTATGTTGCTGGTAAACAAATCACTTTTGTTTGGCCCATTAACAGAGCCAAACTCTAATTAATTGAGTTTAGTTAATTGAGTGGGCATTTTATGGAAGCTTTAGTACACTATGTAGATTAGATAATGATGTTTGCTAACTTTCTGCATGTTACATTTATTTGTGAATGAGGAAGAGGAAGAGGAATCTGTCTGAAAGGGATGTCCGGGTGCTAACCCGGATTGTATCCAAAAAACATAAAACCACGGCTGCCAAAATCATGGTAGAATTAAATGTGCACCTCAACTCTCCTGTTTCCACCAGAACTGTCCGACGGGATCCACAGGGTCAATATACACGGCCGAGCTGCTATAGCCAAACCTTTGTCTAAAACCAGGTGTTTCTGTTTCATTGTCCAACCCCTGTACATACCCACATATACAGCTCTGGAAATTTACCAGTTTCTGTTTTGCTTTACTATTCCTTGGGTACTCTGTGTTTGAGTAATATTAAACATTTTTGTCTTATTCTATAAATTACTGTCAAACTGCCAACCATTAATTTGCAATAATCACAAGAGTTGTATTAAAGCTCTAGACTAAAGCTAGTTCAGCGCCTAAATTATTGATATCCATGCATAAACATCATGACCTTTCTCCATCCGTTTTGATCTCTTCTTTATTAACATTTTTCATAACTGATAACCTACCATGCAACAATATACACTTCATCTGTAAGCATGCTCATACAGTGATGACCATTCTCATCATTACTGTTGGCTGTAAAGTGCTCTTCAGAGGCTGCCTGTGATACTGAAGTGTCCACTCTTTGCCACCAGAAGAGTTTTAAAAGCTCTTTGAGTTATTCATTCTTTGTTGAATTGCTACCATTTTGCACTTTGTAATGTACTTGCTCTCTGTCTTTCTCAGATAATTCATTTAATAGCAATATGCAACGAACGCACATGTTTAAAACAGAATTCTTCCCTCATTGTGTTAATGGTCTTACAAATGAGAACACCATGTATGCTTAATTTAAGTGGCATAGTGTATTGTGTGTAACCTGCAGATGATCCTCCATGCTACACGGGGAGTTAGCTATCTGGGTGATGTAGTGGTTGATGATGTTGAGTTCATAAACTGCGCCCCTTCCATTATCCTTGGGCTGCCCTGCAGAAATGACGAGTTTGCTTGCTCAAATGGCCTCTGTATTCCTCAAGGCAACCTGTGTGACTTCATTGACCACTGTGGGGATGGCTCAGATGAAAACCACTACATCTGCAGTAAGAGAATACACTTATATATTAATAAGAGCAACACATTTCTAACCTTATTTATACATGTTGAAATGTATTGTTATTTACAACAAGGCTGTGTTAAATTAGTGGTATTTCTGGGTGTTGTTTGCTGTAGTCTTTGGCTACGATACATTCGGCGGCAGCTGCGTTCCCCGAACGCCAGAATTGTCAATTCCATCTTCAGTTACCTGTGAACAACAAAAGTTTAAAACTTCTGCGTTGATAACTTTTGAACCACGAGAGACATCTGAAACCATTCTAGTCTTCTTTGATATGTTACATGACCACCTGCCAATTGAAAAAAGATGCCCTTGAGCCAGTATGATGGTTTTCAAGATGGTAGCCATGCTCCAGACATAGGCCTTTCTGACCCATTACTTACTGGGATATTTAGATATATAATTTTACCTTTTGTTTCTGAAATAAAAGGGTGTCCTGTGACTTTTGACTCTGTTTATTGTTAATGTAATTTATTTTTGAAATTGTAATTTAATTCATATTTTAGCTTAGGGGACAGTTATAGACAGGTATGCATGCATTTTGACAAAAAAAATCTGTCTCGGCTCTTTACGTTTGCTTAGTACTTAGCTCACCTGCTTAAACTTGTACGAGTCAACCTGTGCAACTTGTTCCAGATAAAACTTGATTCAATACACAGTGATTCATTGATTCAGTCTCATAATGGCTCTCAATCAGTTCAGAAGTCTGCTGGGTGTATTATGTTTTTCTTTATTTTACTATACAGCACTATATTCTTAGTGCATGAGTACCCATTGGTCCTAAAAAGGTTGATGATTACAGCCAACCAAAAGGGTCTGGATCACTTTCAAGCTGCAGTTAGCTGGGCATAGCAGCTAGTGCCCTTAGATCACTGATTTTGCTTTTACTTTTCACTTTCAATCCATTACTAATTAATAATCATAACTAATAATTACTAATAAGCTTGGTGTTAGTAATTCTGGCCAACTTAAGTGTTTTAAACCATAAGTTTGACTCCATTATGATGCAGTATTGACTACATTAAACTCATTGGATCATGATACATTTATCTTATAATAGATTTGTAAGAATGTCCAAGTCCCAATCATTTATATGGAGCATTGTCTTAAAGCAGCTTTACAACATTGTTATCTTAAAATACCAATCCCAAATTGCGCGAGCCTAGGGCGACAAACGCAAGAAAAAAACTCCCTAAAAGTTTGTATTCTCATCGTAAATCAGAGAGCACCTGTGCAATACAACTACATTAATGCATAGAATACCTTATACAGTGTGGATTTCCTGGGGGAGCAGATTAATTCAATTTACATACATTTTTGAAAAATTTGCTCGGTACTCATTTTCGGTTCTTGACAAGCCTTCTTGGATGAACCAAGCTACCTCTGTATAACTATTTGCAGATCAACTGGCAAATCAATTTCACAGTGATTAGCTGTCTGCTAATAATCAGTAATGTGTCAAAGTACTAGCTATGTAAAACCAAAAATGTTATGGTTGAGTATGTGTTTCTGTCTTTTATAGAAGGCTTCAGTGGTCGCTGCAACCTTGAATTTGACCTTTGCTCCTGGGAGCAGCTGAAGAGTGATGACTATGATTGGCTAATCAAAGCAGGAAAAACACCCACCCTTGGAACTGGCCCTGCCACTGACCACACTCTTCGCATCTCATTAGGGCATTACCTGTACCTGGAAAGCTCCTTTCCCAAGGTTCCTGGGGATACAGCACAAATTACTGGCCTGCAATTCAGCCACCGGAGCAGAGATTGCAAGGTCAAGAGTCCTGAGGCCCATTTGGTGCTGATTCAAATATACTGTACATTTCATAAAACACATGATGGCAATCCTGTTATATAAAATTGAGAAAGTATTTTAAAGACAGAAGACGAAATGGTGAATGACTATATGGTTAGTTAGCAAGATGAAATGAGGGATAGATTGCCGATGGATGGATGGATGGATGGATGGATGAAATGAGGGATAGATTGCCGATAGATGGATGGATGGATGGATGGATGGATGGATAGATAGATAGAATGATGATGGCTGGATTGATGAGCAAATTGGGTGATGTCATTTATGTGGAATGCCGATAACACTGAAAGAGTGTCTAAAGTAGACTTTCTATTACTGCATTCCATCAATCATTAAACAACCCCACCACCCCAGATTACTATATTGATCAATCTGTCAGAGCACTTCATCTTCTCCTATAGCATTTCACAAGATGAAACAATACAGAGAAAGTGATCTTTGACCATTCCTCTTTGCATAATCTCTCTAAATTGTCCTGGGTCCCCACAGGATTGTGAGTTGATTTCTGGGGACTGAGATTGTGTAGATTTGTCCACATGTTTATGGTCATTATCTTGCTAAAAAACCGAGTGGCAACCCATTTTGGGAATTCAGGCAGACGCCACCAGAATTTGATTTTATAATTGTGCCCAATTAGCCCAATTATCGATTTTAATTTTCAGTTATGGATGAAAAATAAGTTAAGAGAGTTAAAGCATTGCTGGGAAATAATAGTAGCCACACAAAATATTGACATATTTGGGCAAAATGTGGCTATTTTCACTTAGGGGTGTAATCACTCTTGTTGCCAGTGGTGTAGACATCGATGACTGTGTGTTGAATTATTTTGAGGGAGCATCATGTTTACACTGTTATACAAGCTGTACACTGACTTCTTTACATTGTATCAAAGTGTCATATCTTCATAGTGTCATAATACAATATTTACAAAAGTGTGCCATGCAGGAGTCAGTCAGCTACTCATTGTGTGTCTGTAAAATGTAGAAAGGGGAGGTGAACAGAATGTGTAGGATAGAAGAATGACTATCTGGGAGGAATGCATTGTAAATACTTATATCCTCCAACAATGCTAATCAATCAGAGTCTAAGAGCATGACAGTGAGAGCCAATTATAGAAGGTCTGAGAAGGAGAGAGAGAAAAGAAAGGCACAATGTATGTGTGCTTCTATAAACTAATTTGCCAGTCGTGGACTTAGTGAAGGATTTCATTCCTTTTTTTCATGGTTCAGCTGCAGTGTGACAGTAAATTAAGGGGTTGTTATGAGTCACTTACAAATTACTTAAATAAATGATATTTGTTGGTGTCATTTGACATTTCAGGCTTGAAAGTCAACAGCTTGTGGATTTCAAAGTGTTGAGTGCCTGAGCGCAAAGTTCTCCAATAATTTGCAAGAAATTAAAGTTAGAGAACTAGAATTTCAGAAGTGTGTCCCTGGTAAGATCTGTTTAAGGCTCGAGAACTCGTATAGTCTTACCATTGACTCAAATCCTGTACCATATTGCAGACCTGTAGATATTGCAGACAGGTTAACTTCTCCCAGGCTTTCAAATATTTATGTAATTTGTCATTTCACATACCGTTCAAGTTCAATTTCTGCATACTGGCTGTTTTCTATTCTCAATAAATGCACACCCAAATCTACCCAAAATTTGGCTTTATTACTAATATTTGACTTGCCAAAAACAGTCATGTATCTGACTTTATAAGTTTAGAGTTTTGTAGTGACAGATGAAGTTGGGTGTCGATGATTGTGTCTTTGTATTTGATCCGCAGAACTATATCACTGTTTTTTTTTTAAACTAATTTCACTCTGACAACATATTTTTTAATCCAAACTTCACAATTTTTTTCAATAGCTTATTCCATGTTACAAAGCTTCTTTGTATGTTAATCTCTGCTGGTTTCCCACGTTCTAATAGGTTGCCCGGTTTGCATTGAAACAGAAATCACTCAATCACTCTTTAATTACAAGAAATATCATATTTAGTTACTTTTCAATTCTAATTAAAGTCATAAATATAAGCTCAAAGGCAAGTCAAGTCTATTATCAGTGGTAGTCAAGTAAGTCAATAAATATTTTCATCTCTTTCCACTTTCCACTGTAGTTACAGTTAGCCTGTTGTCCAAGTACCAATTTATAAAGTTTCTTTTCTCTCTGTATGCTTACACATTGATTTCAGTGAAGAGTTATGTAAATAGGCTGTGGTTAAAAATGGTACATTTTAAATGTTTTTATTTAATTTAGTAAATTTAGAAAAATTAAAAAATCTATTTAACACCATTTGACCAAGGGTTTCCAAACTTTTGCATAACACCGTATAGCAAGAGAGTATTGCATACAGGACTTGTTTAAATGGCAAGATAACAACAGATATCCTTCTGCTTACAGATGGTATTTAACCTACATATGTCTGGCAATGGGATTGGCACACTCAATGTGTACATCATCACAAGTTTCTCCCGTATCCTCCTCCTCAACCTAACTGGACATCAGGGCAACTACTGGATCAGACAGGAAGTGCCCCTCATCTCCAAACAGCACTTTAAAGTCATGTTTGAGGGTGTGGTGGGCCGGAATAGAAAAGGAGATATCTGTCTTGATGACATCACTTTCTCACCAGGATGTCTCCTTACTGGCAGTGTCATTCCATACTCTCCCAGTCTCCCACCTGATGGTATACTTTATCTTCCTCTTTATCTTTTGTTTATGGTGTTTATGTTTTTATTGTGCTAGACTGAAAATTGTTTTGGGAGTCAGACATGATCATGGTACAAAAAAACAGACAATATCAATCTCTCTCTCTTTCTCTCTCTCTCTCTCTCTCTCTCTCTATCTCTCTCTCTCTCCCTCTCTATCTCTCTTTAGCACTGTTGAGTTTGACCTAAATTTGCTTGCTGCTTTAAGTATTGATGGGTTGATTTAGTAAGCTTTAGAGAATCAGAAGGAAATATTTGCATTTTAGTGCAATTTTAAATATCAGCCGATTGAAATCTAACTTCACTATAAAGGTGTTCTGTTATTACTGAGGTCTTTCTCTGTGTCTCAAATTGATTGTCACCAATGCACAGCAAAGGAGCCCTGGTGCATCCTTTCACTTATTTACACATCAATTCCTCTAGGACAGAGATGGAAAGAGTGTCAGAGCAATATAGAGGGATGTTTTAATCTATAGCCTGTTTTCTCATTGATTGACAACACCACAGGCTGTGAGAAAAGACAACAAATGTTCTTGTTGTGCCGAAAGCTTTTCTCAAGAGTATTAGTATGTAGGTCTGAGAGTTGGACTGTGTGTGGTCTCCTCCTAATCAAAGGCTCTGGTGTCTGTGTCTGAGTGCTTCTACTCAGACAGTGTGTCTGTGCATAAATCTGTGGGTAGCCTCACTATTGCATTGTCTCACGGTTGGGATTGTCACACGATTGCATAAGACCTTTAATTAAAAAATGAACAACAATAAGTTGTATTTGTCTAAATTAATGGATTCTATCTAGTCCAAGTAGCTATAGCAATAGCATCCCAACTACTGAGTGCAAAAACATTTGCTGGCATTGGTATAAAACTTTCTAGCATCCATCACTCAACAGCTGCATAGAAGTCACCTGTACGAGGAAATGAGAAAGCATGGAGGAGATAGAAATAACACACAAAACTGGCTCCATAGGATGTCACCAATGTGAGGCATATCAAAAAAGTATTAAAAGTCATGACCAAGTTATCAAGACTAACACATACATTATCACATTTAACAAACCCTTTGCCCCAGCTAAACTCTTGATAGGATATCAGAGAGTGAATGTCGATCTTTCCCAACCCTATTAGGTGCTTCAAATTGCAGGAAAATTGGTAATAAGTCATCCACTTACAAGGGTAGCACAAAATGCAGCAACTGCAGAGAAGAGGGGCCCGGCTTTCCCTGTCAGAAACCACCGAAGTGCAGAAACTGTGGTTGGCCTCACAACTCCTCTGACAAAGCATGCCCAACCTGGATAAAGGAAAAATATTAAAAAAATTAAAATCACAAAGAGAGTGAGTTACCCAGAAGCACGACAGCTAGTCAGCAAATCCCCAAACCTTAAAATCTCTACCCTTTCTAAAACCAAAACTTCAAGTTCACAGAGGTCACCCATGCCCATCAAAATCAACTGAGGACCTGATCCAAACAACAGTTCAGGAGTTATTCAACAACAAATCTAGAAAGAAAACTGGACTACCACTCACTCTGTCCAGGTTCCAACCGAGAAATGATATGCCCCATACATCCATCTGGGATAATTATTATCTACAAGCCACTGTGGGGAAGACACTCTGTGAATTGTAAAGGAAAAATAATAAAGCACTTTATGAGCAGCAACAACGAATATCTGCTACGCTCCGGTAAGCACGTACCTCCATCCTGGCCGTGGCACATGGATCTGAACTTGTGCAAACCTGAACTGCTACTTGAGCTCACATGGAAAGTTTGGGACGACCTGTGGTAGTGACCAATTTCCAATTATAATGTCCAGCGTTGAAAGTTAAAAAAAGCTTTCAGGGATGCTGCTGGGAGAGAACCTTTAGAGTGCCAAATCAGGAGATTTGGCTGAATGATTCTCTAGTACCATTAGAGCCATTGCTAAAGAAACAATTCCAAAAGCCTCCCTGGGTCCATGCAGAAAAATAACCCATGCTTTAATGAGGACTGCAAGCAAACAGTCAAAGCCTGTAAAGGAGCATAAAGGATTTTTTTACAAACACCCAGTAGCGGAAAACCTTGCTAAATTTAAAATAAGTTGGATGATAGGACTTGGATGGTGGTCTGCTTAACCAAAAAGCAAAGCCTTAAAAGCCGTTGTGAGCAAAATAATAGCAATCAACCCCAGCCACAAACTTCTGGGACCTGATCTATCGAATGAAAGGCAGAGGAAAAAACACAAATTTGTTATATTAAACAACTGGGTCAAGAAGCCACCAGAACAGCCGACATAGCAAACACACCTGCAGAAACCTTTGGAACTTGGCTGGCCAAAATTCCCTGCCCAAATTTCATAGAATCCAGATGCAGATGGAAAAGAAGGAACCCAAATTTTAATAAGATCAATCTGAGACATACATCCAAGATTTGACCCTAGAGGAAAAGACCACAACAATCTGAATAACTACAGACCCATTGCCCTGACAAGCTTTGCAAAACATTAGAGAGAATGATAAACAA
The DNA here is from genome assembly GCA_034780255.1 of Parotocinclus maculicauda. NCBI lineage: Eukaryota > Metazoa > Chordata > Actinopteri > Siluriformes > Loricariidae > Parotocinclus > Parotocinclus maculicauda. The sequence continues at coordinate 13,656 of JAUZSU010119732.1, forward strand.
CCATCTGGACTGGCAGCTGGAAACAAACAGGGGCCCTGACTGAGACCCGGAGTGGTCTTCGTAAAGGAAAGAACACAAAAGGCAACCTGGTTGAAAATGTCTTTATTAGAAAAGAATATGCAGTGGTTTTAATTTTTGACTTGGAGAATGCATAGAATACCATGTGGAGCTTTGTAATCAGGAGAGACCAAATGGGCTTCAGAGGTCCAATTTTTATTTCCAATTTCCTGTCAGGAAAGCATTTTAAAGTTCAAGTCAACAACACCCTTTTAAGGCAACACACCCAGAAGACAGGTGTTCAACAAGGAAGTAGCAATTCAGTCACACTTTTCAACATCAAGATGAATAGTCGAGAATGTGATCCTCCAAAGGAAGTCTAGGTCTGATCTGTCCACAAAGCATTATTTTATTTACCAAGTGGCTTGTCCATGTACCACATGCTCCTCTTAAAGAGTGATATAGTCCTTGCAGCCCTGTCATGCACAACATTGTTGCTCTCTTGATGGTAGATTAACATTTACATTGGATAGTGTGAGGTCTTTAGTTACACGGTCCTAAAGTCATCCTGGGTTCATGTATGAAATCTTGGAGCAATATATGTTAGTCATCAACTCCTGAGGAGGAGTGCACTTGAAATTCCTTCATTCATACACAATCTGTCTGAATGTGGATTCCAAACTCGTAGCAGGTGGTTTTGGAATGTTTTCCATCCTGATGAGCATCAGCATCCCTTTTTTCATGCCATAGTACACAAATCCTGTAGATCTCTGGCCTATAAATACAACAGGGGCAAGTCTATATATCATTGTGAAGACCAACTTTTCCAAAAAGGAAAAAACTAAACAAAAGAGCAAACAGCTTTTTGAAAAACCAAAAGAGCAAACAGTTAACAAATGTCAAGGTTAGAGAGTCAATAGAGAGTCCCCAATATCATGGAAAGGCAAATATGCTTCAATTTTAATTGTTTAAATTGTATATTGTGTGTTTGTTTGTTTGTCTCTGTGTGTGCACATGTGTATGTGTCTACAGCCTCCTGTCCAGTAGGCTCACTGCAGTGTGACAATGGTGGTTGTTACAAACTTGAACAACAGTGTAATTTTATTGACAACTGCGGTGACAACAGTGATGAGAAGGATTGTGGGACTTCCTGCTCGTTTGAAGATGGGCTGTGTGGGTGGAAAAGCTCTCATGCGGACAATTTTGATTGGCTGGTGGGGACCGGCTCTGCCCAGGGCATCAGACCTCCTTATGATCACACTCTAATGAATGAAAATGGTAAGAACATTACTTAATCTTGAGCTCTTTAAATTAAAAAAACATGCGTCCCTGTGACACCTGCAGCCATCTGCTGTGTTTGAACTGCAACTAATGAAGTGCCAATGGGAAGATCAGAATGCTTGGCTAAGGGCGCCCTTCTGTCCTGATTGATGGGGGAGACAGTAATATCCCACCTACCATAAAATCAGTTGTGACACTTGTGTGTAATCTCCTTATTATATAATTATAACAGGGGTATGCCAACTGTAAACCCAAAAAATGACTGTATTCTGTCTGATTCGTTAAGTCTCTATTTGTATTTAGGCAGTTTTGCACCTCTGTGGTGACACATGCTTTGTAAACAGGATTTTATAAATCATGTAGCCCAGCAGCATCCAATGAATCAGTTCTCCACTTGCCTGTCTAACCAGACATAGCAATTTAGCTGGGTAAGTGCTAGTATAATTGCTGGGTAATTACAAACTGCATAAACAACAGTTGATTAATTACCAGGGAACATGTAGGTGAATTAAACATTACCACAATGTAAGTGCTAGCAACAGAAGAAAATCTACTAGTTAGGTTTAAAATGTGTGTTTTTGTTGTGAATCAAATTCCAAGATAAATTTGACGTGAAATGGCTTCTTGTACAGGTAATAATAAGTAATAACATGTTAATTCATGAATCATATCTGAAGCAGAGATCAAGTAGACAAATTATGTAGCGAATAACCAAAGCAAACAAAGCTGTTTTAAAATTGGTGTTGCTGAGAGGTGAGGAGTCTGTTTTGGGCTATACTGGGCCGTTCAGTCTACTGGGTCACTGGGTTCTATAACTGTACCAACTGACCTTCATATTGTAAGCTTTGCTTGAAGTTCAAGCACAGGTCCACAGAAACTGCTGTGTCCAGCATCTGGCTCTTATACAGGGTAGAGACAATCTCAGTCAACCATATATTTCAGATCTCTCATGTGTTAAGCCTGCATTTATAACAGACAGAGTTTGAGACACTCCCAGAACATACAGCACTGTAGTTAGATGAGTTTTAAGTGTAAAAGGAACCCGTCGAGTGAATCTGCCACAGCGTTCTGTCAAAAACAACTGTGAAGAAACAATTCATGGGATTTCTAGTATGAGACTTTGGATCCAAGTCGAAGTTTAAAATAGCCTTCACAACTGGAATCAATACTAATGGGATATTTTTGTCCTTTTTAATTTCCATAATTTTTCTAATTTCTTAACCACTTATTCTTTTTTGTTTTCAGGTAAAGCATAAAGTTCACTGCACACAGTCCGTGTGGTGCTTTATGAGTTTGTTATGCTCAGGCATGATGCTTAGGCATGATTGCCGCTTTTGAAACCGCTGTTCACTGGGATTTTTCCACTGAAGTTGGGACGTTGTGTAAAAATCCTTTTCAATCCATATTTGATTGAATACACTACAAAGACACGATATTTAATGTTCAAACGAATAAACTACATTTCAACGTTTCTACAACATTACAACTACAACATTTCTCAACATGCGATTGCAGGGAAAAGATTTAAAGAATCTGGAGAAATATCTGCTAGTAAGCAGCAAGGCCGAATATTAACATTGACCTTCGATCCCAGCACTGCATTAAAAAACAACATCATTCTGTAACGGATATTACCACATGGGCTCAGCAACACTTCAGAAAACCACTGTCAGTAAACACATTTTATTGCTCCATCTACAAGTGCAAGTTAAAACTCTACCACATAAAAGCCATATATCAACAAAAGCCAGAAACCCCGCCGGCTTCTCTGGGCCTGAGCTCATCTGAGATGGACTGATGCAAAGTGGAAAAATGTAATGTAGTCTGACAAGTCCACATTTCGAGTACAGTGGGTACAGAAAGTATTCAGAATTCAAGAATGGTCACAGAGTTGTTCCAAAGCCACTCCTTTGTTATGTTAGCTGTGTGCTTAGGGTCATTGTCTTGTTGGAAGGTGAACCTTTAGCCAAGTCTGAGGTCCTGAGCACTCTGGAAGTGGTTATCTTCCAGGATATGTCTATACTTCGCCGCATTCATCTTTCCTTCAATTGCAACCAGTCATCCTGTCTCTGCAGCTAAAAAACACCCCAATTGCATGATACTGTCACCACCATGTTTCACTGTTGGGACTGTATAGGGCAGGTGATGAACAGTGCCTGGTTTGCTCCACACATACCACTTAAAATTAACGCCAAAAAGTTCTCATCAGACCAGAGAATCTTATTTCTCATAGTCTGGGAGTCTCTATTAGGGCTTTCACATGTCTTGCACTGAGAAGAGGCTTCTGTTGGGCCACTCTGCCAAAAAGCCCTGACTGGTGGAGAGCTGCAGTGATAGATGACTTTGTGGAACTTTCTCCCATCTCCCTACTGCATCTCTGGAGCTCAGCCACAGTGATATTTTGGTTCTTATTTAACTCTCTCACTAAGGCTTTTCCCACGATTGCTCATTTTGGCCTTAATGGCCAGGTCCAGGAAGAGTTCTGGTCGTCCCAAACTTTTTCCATTTAAGGATTATGAAGGCCACTGTGCTCTTAGAAACCTTGAGTGCTGCAGAATTTCAGAGCTGGTTGGATTTAGAATTTGGTGGCTTGGATGTGTACTAGATGAAACCAGCTTTATTAGATCAATGGTGGATAAAATTAGAGCTGCTTGAGATATATGCAAAATAAATAAGACTGAGTGAAATCTGAGCTTATTAAAATTGGCACTGGTTGAGATTGGAGCTTGGTGACATCAGGGCTAGGTTAAATCAGAGCTGGCCGAGGTCAGAGGTAAGATAAGATCTTGAAATTATTGGTCTAAGAGATAATTCTGGGTGATCAGAGCATAGGGAAATCAACGGTGGATGAGACCTGTACTGTATGAAAGCTGAGCTGGCTGACATTTGGTTAACTCAAAGTTGTATGGAAATTATTCTATTTAAGACCAAAACAGTTGTTTAAAGTCAGATAATCTCTACCATTTGCGAGTCTCGTCGAGGAGTTCAAATGTGCTAAGGTGAGGCTGTACATGGCACTCACTGAGTCCAGGGACCCAGTAGTAAGCGGTGTGGCCCCGATCCTTAAAACAGGGAAGAAATGGACACCTGCCACTGCTGTGCTACAGGCTAGGTCAGCTCTTCTCCACCGAGACATAGTGGGCCAAGTCCAACAAGGCAGAGGAGGGTTCGGACTTGGAACTAGGACACCTCTCTGGCAAAAGGCATCTGCAGCTGAACGACGAACCATGGTGGTAGAAGAGGTGCGGCGACAAGAGGATGCATCTAGACGGGCCAGAGCAGCAGCACAAGCCAAACAAGGCCGTTGGATGAATTGGGAGGGCCTTGAGAAAAGGAGGGTCTCATGGAGCGACATCTGGGGCATGGAATCCAATAGGCTGAGTTTCATTGTGCGAGCGACATATGATGTGCTGCCTTCTCCTATAAATCTGCAGTTGTGGCTCGGAAAGGACCCATCTTGCCCCCTGTGTACAGCTCCAGCATCACTCAAGCACATCCTGGTTGGTTGCAAAGTTAGTCTCACTCAAGGTAGATACACATGGAGACATAATCAAGTCCTCAGGTGTCTAGCAGAGAAACTTGAGTGCAAGAGGGTATCCATCAATACCCAACCTGTCAGCAACAAGGGTGTGCAACGA